>SKCR01046105.1:0-138970 GCA_019454045.1 Zanthoxylum bungeanum | reverse complement strand
CACTCCAGACTGGACGAGGATCAATCGGTCAGCCCGTATGTGCTTCATTTGATTGATCTGATTGAAGAGTTTAGGTGATGTGACTTTCCACTCAATGATACACTTGGGCGTAGTTTGATACTAGGCTCGCTCCCGAGCTCATTTCGCCAATTTGTGTTAAATTTTTATACGCATGGGATTCGTTGTTCTTACAGTGAGCTGCATAGGATGCTACTCGCTGCTGTGGTGGACTTGAAGAAAGGAGTTCCAACTCGCCTTCAAAAGCCAACTTCTCTTTTTGCCTCTTTTCAAAAGAAGGGCAAAGGAAAGAAAAAGAAAAAGAAAGGTAAAAAAATCGCTCATGAGGGTAAGATGGAAAAAACTAAATCCATGAGAGCTGCTGAAGACACATGCCATCATTGTAACAAGATAGGACACTGAAAGTGTAACTATTCTGAATATCTTGCACAATTGATGAGAGATAGAGCTTCAATTGATGAGAGATAGAGCTTCTACTTCAGTTATGTTTATTTTTCACGTTATTGATATTGCTTTAGCTTGTGAATCTTTTTCTTCCAGTTTAATTTTAGACTATACTCGTCATGTTCTCATCTGCAATTCGTTGTAGGGACTGAAGGAAAATAGAAAGCTGAAATCCACCAAAATGGCCCAAATACACTAATCTGACCAAGCCAATTCTGGATCATATCATTCCCCCTCTCTTGAAAAGGATTCGTCCTCGAATCCGTGCCCAGATCATAGATAGTAATGATAAAATCAATTGAATGATTATTCTGGAATAAAGAAAAATCACATGGAAGAAAAGTGTTAATGTTGATACAATAACGCTTGTGTACTATTCCATCTTGCCCATACTCTTCCGCAAAATCTATTTTCATTGCACTCATTGCCCCAATGAGATTCCTAATTAAGTTCACACTCTCAATCTCATTCACAAAAAATTCTACATGTTTAACACTCACAAAACTCTCACACATGTTTACCCATTTATTTCTCGACTCACTACTCTCATTTGGATGCTCAAAATTCTCAACACATTCGACTACACATGTAGTTTCATCAATACATTTATCCATGCATTGAGCTTCAAATTTATCATAACCAACAACAGCTAAGTCATCCACCTCAGCAATAGTAACAACCTCCGCATCACACTCACTCATCACTACATGCTTACTCACTAACATGCCCATATTTTCTTCTTTTACATTCACAACATCAACAATAAGTTTATTTTCCAAGCACTCGGCAACTCTTTATTTTTCCCTCTTTTCAACCCCACTTATTCTCTTCATTTTAATTGATCTGTATAGGCTTGTTGTGGTGTTAAAAGAGGAAGAATCACTGACCCATTCTCCGTGACATAAATGTACATACTCCTCTCAACATGATGCCACACTTGCCTTTCATATTTCCATGAACCACCCAACATACATGACAGTCAAGCATAGGCACCACATCACATAATACCTCATCATGAAACCATAGTAGAAAATGCAACCATAACTTGATACTCCACATTAACCTCAGCACAATTAGACAAACCTTGTAACACATAAGGCTTATGATGATTTTACAATGGCAACTTCAATTTCTCCATGAGATTGGTACTCACTAAATTAGCCCAATGTTCCCCATCAATAATCACACTACACACCCCATCTTTCATAAATACTCTAGTATGAAAGATATTATCCATTGGTTGTCCCATAATATCAACCAACACACTGGCCATCTTGACAAAACAAACTCAAGAAGGAAGAAAATACCATAAAATTTTTGACAAAGACAAGATAAACAATAAGGCGAAAAAAATTAAAAAAAGACCACGTAAGACTTAAAACAAAACACAAAAAAGAAAATCAGATTCAAAACTCAGTGATAAATTCAACCAAAAAATTTCCTTTTCGATTAAGGAACACTAAGGCAATCCCTAGCACAACTTAACACACAAGGTAAGTGATCGAACTTTTCTTATTTATATTGTAAAAATTTAATTTTTTTTGATAATGACTCTCTAAATCCTAATTACGCATGCAAATTAAACAAACAAACTGATTCAGAACTGATTAGAAACCAGAACCTGAAACTGACTCAAATCCAGTAACAAATATTCGGACCCGAAATTGGGACCCGATATGAGAACATACAGCCTTCAAATGTGCACTATTGACTAGATCTCATCGAGTACATATAAATCAATATATTATGGGTCTCGTAACTCTTTCTAGATCCAAATTTACAACCTTTTTAAATTCAGTGCGCAACTGAAAAATTCTGACCGAACTGATCCGAAAATTACATACGACTCGAATTGACTCAAAACTCCAAGAATTGAATCCTAAATGCTATTACCATGAAAGAAAATTATAATAACATCCAAGACGCGGTCATAAACATGAAAAACACAAAGAAAAAAAAAATGAAACTAGAAGAGACAAAAAAAAGAAATATAAAGACTTCATAAAACGATAAAAAAAAAAAGAAAATCTTGACCTTGGAACCCTGAGCTCCTGATACCAAATGATAAGAATCTGCCTATAAAAAGGCCAAGAAAACCCCTCCACGTGTTCTAAGCCCCAAGAACCGCGAATCGTGATTTTGTAAGAACAAAATCCTTCCAAGATCAAGTCCAACCCTTAAGAATATTTTTTATTTCTTTAGAGAATCTTATACAGCGCCACAACGCTTGCCACACGTTGATAAGCTTTTGTTCGGTAGAACCAAGGAAGAATTCACTCCCTCAAGATGACACAAGTCACATTGTTTTGTAAAAAGATATATTCTTAGTTAATTATCAATTACAATGAATAATGCCCTTTAAATAGGTGGTTAACCCTAATTCTACCCAATATAATAATACCCAAATATAATAAAACCCTAATAAAATAAACCCAATAACACATAAAATACTTGAAAATTTCGTGCATGAGCTTTCTAATTTAATTAATGTTCAGCCCAACACTTAAACAACATATAACTTAAAAAAATATAAAATATAAAAACTATAGGGATATATTGCGTCCTCATGTCGACCATGAAGGAATCCGAACTGGACTTTGATGAAAACTTCAAAGTTGTAGCTCCACGAGTCCTCTTTCCAATGAAACTTGAATCACCAAAATCAGATATCGGATAAGAAATTTTCGGCCATAATATGAAGGCTGCGCAAATCCCGCCACTACTAATACACCGTTCGGAGATTAAGCCAAAAATCAATCAAGTCAGTCCATGCACGTCCAAACCCCATTTCATTCATGATTTATACATAATAAAACCTTCATATAAATCTCATACATGAACCAAAGTCCAGAATCCAAGGAATATTCCAAATCCACCAAAATGACCCAAATACACTAATCTGACCAAGCCAATTCTGGATCATATCAAGTATTTTCCTCCAGGTGTGATTTTCCATAGTCCTCAATAAATTCAGTCATATGCAAAATATCATATGTTCCACTACTTGTCACAACTTCATAGGAAACGTGGAAATTTTCATTGCCACACCAAGTTCTTCCCGGACTATGCTTTTGTCAATGTTCTGTTCATTGATCCTACTCTGAGTCTTCTTGATGAAAAGAACTTGGTATTTTTGGTGTATCACTATTCTATATTCTTCATCTCTTGCTTTTCCTTTGGAAGGAGAGCTCACTTGTGTAACAACCTAAATCACCAGTCTTTTATCTGGACATTCATAGAATGGTTCAATCCTCTTTCTTGGTGGAGAGATCAGCTTACCACAACGTGCAGAAATATAAATCTTTGGTATAAACCCAGAGAAGAGATGGGCAAATTCAGGATCATCTTCATTGTCTATAGGCCCTTCTTCCAACATCCCGAAACTAAATTATTTTGGGCACAAGAACAAGCCTATGAATGGAAAATTCTATCAGATGCTTCTGCACTCCTTAATAACACTGGCTTGCACAAAAATCTAAAAATTTCCTTTTGAGATCAATCATTATCAGCCAGATAAGCCAAGTCTCTCTCATACATCTTTGGGGCCACGACATGAGCTTATTCTCTGCCCTAAAGATTCTCAGCATCCAAAATAATTCAGCGGATTAATAATCAAATAGGAGATTCCAACCTCGACATATATTTTCTTCCAAGAATCTCAAGATCCATATGAAGATTTTGAGCCCATGAAGTGAGAACCAGATAATCTAGGTCCAAGCATAGAACCAGATGATCAAGGCCCAAGTACCGACAACATGTACTCTACTATCGATCCTTGGTGTTATAGTGCCTACGATCCGATTAAATCTGATGATTCAGATTACTATAATCTCAATCCATCACCATCTCAAAACTCTACGTGATAGGTTGTCTTTTTGCATCAATTTGTCGTCTAGCTTCAATAATTCATACTTTAGACAACATGATTGCTTAGCTTTTACCTTATGTCTGTATCATGCTTTAACATCTTATCTTTTAATTTTGCTTTGTAAAACTAGATTCATTTTCTTTAGCTTTTGGAGTGGTGTGTATTAATTTGCTTTATTCCTTTGGTGCCAGGTCCTGTCCCACCAAAGATGCTTTGTATTTTCCTCTCCTCCGCCTATTAGGAGTGGGGTTTTTCTTTTGTATCCAAGTTTGAAAATCGTTTGAGTTTGAATAAATATTTTGGTTTTCTCTCATGTCTTGCTAAGTAACTCTTAGGTTCTCTCCCAAAGCACGAGAGAGTCTTCCCTCAAATACTACTACTAATCCATGAGTTTTATTTCACCTCCATTAATCTCTATGAGTATGTTCTACACTTGCCTCTTATGAGGACCATGTGTAACAGAAAATAGATTGTAATCTTTCCTCGATCCTAGTCTTAGGCGGTCTCCTCTGTGAGTTCTGTTCACCCGAAATGTTGGCGCCGAGACCAAGGAGTGCCGTTTAGCCATTTAATGGGTGGTGGAGACGTAACATAGAGCAACCTGAGATTTTGATATCTAATTATAGAAGTATCTTAAAATATTTTTTAAAATATAGAAATTCATTTAATCCACAATATAGGGAATTTACCTATCTAAATATATATAGTGTTAGATTTAGAGACTACGCCCTGCAGTTTAATGTCATCCAAACAACTTTTAACTACCACAATTGATTATTGCAATCTTTAGATGCCCACAAATACGATTGGCAATTTTCCTCGTCTCGTCCTCTTTAAGATGAGATTTGAAAAATATTTTTTTATTTTAATTTAAAAATGGGATGTAACAGGATAAATAAATATCCTGAAATTTTTAACGAGACGTGACACAAAACGAGATGAGATTTTAACAAAATGAATCAGGATTTAACAAAATACGGGATGAAGTTGAGAAGATTTTTTATCTCAAAAAATAACAAGACAAGACCAAAATGATTTTTTATTTTAATTATACAAACAAAATGTGACCAAAATTGATATATTTTTTCTTATCTTATCTCATTACCATCCCTACCTAGAAATATCATACAATATTTACTATTAGGTAGGGTGATAGTTAATTGATGGGAGTTTAAGTATCCACAGTTGACCAAACTATTAGATTTAAGTATTTTTATAACCGGCATAATCACGTCAAAAGACTTGTAATTCAAAAAAAAAAAGTCCATAGTGGTATAGGTTCTGAATTCGAGTTCTTGAGGTATATTTCTTTAAAAATTTGGAATAATCGAGGGTTTTACCTACTCTCGCTTAAGTTCAAGTCCGGTGATTTAACGACGAAATTTCTAACATTTTCAATATATATATATATATATATCATTTGTCAATAATATTGATTAAACGGACCAATGTTATATTCAGCGTCGATATTAAGAGTGAGTTGTCTATTTTAAAATCTGAATCTAATTTCAATATTTTATTGAAAAAATATAAAAACAAAACATTTAGTCAACTAATATTGTCGGGAGAAAAAAAATGGTCACGTCTAAAAGAAAATCTTGCCTCTTGTCTGGTCACATTAAAGTCCAATCTCGATTTAAGCTTGGTTACTGAAAACGAGTGGACGCCATCAATTTCCCATCATATTATTTATTGTAAATTTGAATAATAATATTTCAAACTCAATTTATCTTATCAACCTATTTTTTTATTAGCAAGTTACTACGTCTACTAGAATTAATATTACTATTTTTTTTTCCTCTGATACGCTCTCTCTCAAACATCACATTCGTCGGACACTACATATTTTCATCACCATCTACAAGACTATTGATGAATATTAAAAAATATATATTATTAAAAAGAAAATTATTTATTTTATATTTGTAATTTCATTGATCATCTTAATTTATCACTTTTGTTAATTAATAATTAAGTTTGTATTTTATAGGCAGAATACTGTTCCAGATGCTCAACATGAAAATGGACAAAAAATCTGAAATTCCAAGGCCCAAAAACCTAAATGGCGTGACAACTATATTCAAATCGGACTTGGAAAATATTCACCGTGTTTAAATTGACGACAAAATGAATTTATGATTTATTTAACTACACATGATATTTTATATAAATATTTAAAAGAAAACCAAACAAAATAAAATAAAAACAAATAAAAAAGGACAAAAAAAAAAATAGGTGGAAAGCAGCTTGCAATTTGCAATTTGCATAAGAGATGTTGAGCACCTCTTCATTCTCCTAAGCAAAAATTTCCACAAGTCACTCTTGAGATTTTGTGGGACGAGCTCTTATACGTATTTTTTCTTTTGTAATTTATTTTTTGTCATTTATAAAATTAAGATTGTTTTTATTTATATCTTATTATGCTAATTTGTATCATGCTGGGATAAAAAGTGAGCCAGTGGTGGTATGAAAATATATGTGCTTTTTATTTATATTATATTATATAAATTGTGATAATTTCCCAAATAAAATTCATACTATTTCCAATTTATTGAGGACTCTTTACTAGATGTAAATAGTCTCTGATTGTCACAGATAATACTTCAATCCTATAAAAGAGATAATGAACTATTAAAGATCTAGATTAATTATAAACAATACGGTTCCGTCTATATGACTGATTTTATATATTTGACATAATTAAGTACTTAACTGGAATTGTTATAGATAAATATTATCACTGCCTTTATGACTGGTTTTATATATTTTGGCATATTTAATACATTGACATGACTAATTATCGACATGACGAATTACATGTGTTGACCTAATTAATACCTGATAATTATGAAATAAATTTATTGGGAAATAATTATAATTTATATTTTATGAAAAGTAAAAATTATTTATACTTGAAATATCAAAAGCTGATCCCATAAACCTAGTATTTTATTTTATTATTTTTATTTATTAGTTGAATTATTATTTTATCCTATTAAATTTATTTCATGTGGATCGACCTCGGACTTACTGTGTTATTTTATTACTTCGACACTCTTATATTTGGGAGTAAATAACCATTTGGTGAGTATATCGACTACGACATATAAAAAGTTTTATTTATGAGTTTCTTTAAATTTGATGACTAAATGATGAGTTTTTTTATGGTGTAGGTGTCTAATTTTAGCCCTACTCTATTGGCCACGTGTTGCCACATAAATTAATATTCCTATGAACAGTACTAGTAGACGGGAAAAATCTAGAAGATCTTCAAAACTCCCATAACCCTGAGGAAACTTGGATATTAATCTGACGAACCATGGTAATATCAGCCATTTTGGGGTGATGTCAGC
This sequence comes from Zanthoxylum bungeanum, assembly GCA_019454045.1. NCBI lineage: Eukaryota > Viridiplantae > Streptophyta > Magnoliopsida > Sapindales > Rutaceae > Zanthoxylum > Zanthoxylum bungeanum. Next base: position 131,287 of record SKCR01046105.1, on the reverse strand, counting down.
CATTTCGAGGTGATATCAGTCATTCTGGGTTACTTTTATTCCGAAATGATGTGAGTCACTCTGGTGTATTTTCATTCTGGAGTGATGTCAGTAACTCCGATGTACTTTTATTCCGATGTGATGTCAGTCACTCCGGACTACTTTCAAAATTAGTAGGCATTAATGGCAATCATCTTATTTTTACATGCAATCTTAGTTTAGCATGCATAGTGACAAGTGTTATGCCACCAAATCTTACATATCAACATGGTATATGATATGTGCTCAACATGCGTTTAACATGAGTCCATCAATAGACATGTGTTGGCACATTCACCTAAAATCTCCTATATAAGCCAATGAGCTTGAAGAAAATGGTGATTGTGGGAACACAGGAACTGGGGCGACGCATGCTGTCCCGGGCTTGCGGCCCGGTCGGGAGTACGGAATAACCACGGGGGGCTAAACCGGAGAATAATGGAGTCGCCACCCGGTGTGAACCGGGAAAATGAGATTTAAGGCCGCACTCACCCCTCGCAAGGGAAGACCTCAAACAGTTGGGTTCGGAATGGTCCCTTACTTATGCTACTTGTAATGAAATGATTTATATTATAATTTAATCAGGCTTAAGTAACACTTATTTCTAAGAATATCATGCTTCTAAATCCACATACATACATCAATAAGTTCATCTAAATTTATATGTAACACATATTCGAATTTGCATACAGCCTATTTGCATGTAATCTATGTCTCAATTTGCATACATAAGGTTTATCATATGGCAAGCATACAAGTTAATGAACACATTGGTGGACACAGAAGCGCAAACAAATAGCATTCTTACTAGCATGCATATTAAGAAAAGATATTTAAGCGCATAACAGAAATAGACAACTAGAGAGGCAATACAAATGCATAACGTAAGAAAAAGGGAACTATGTGCTAAGATGGACATGTCGTAATGTGATGCAAGAGGATCTGTTTACCGTGGGCGTTCGTGCAGCGTTCGTAGACGCGTTCGAACGATAAACAGAAGGTTCTCGTTCGAGTAGCGTTCATAAACGCGTTCGAACGGAAATGAAACAGAATGCTCACGTTCGTATGGCGTTTGTGAACGCGTTCGAACGGAAATGAAACAGAATGCTCACGTTCGTATGGCGTTTGTGAACGCATTCGAACAGAAATGAGACCTGATGCATGATAAGGCAAAATGCATGCGCGTTCGAGTTGCGTTCGTAAACGCGTTCGAACGGGAACAGACCTGATGCATGAAATAGAACGCAATACATAAATGGCGAATAGTATAATGCGAGGCGCGACGAAGCATCGTGGTGAAGGATTTTAACCTCTTCAATTAGAGGACCTCTCATCGCACTTACTAAGCCCATGCGCTCGATCGCATCATGCATACAAACATAAAGACAATCATATCAAACTAAGTATGCCCGATTGGGCATATCTTACATCCAACCGAACACACATCAACCGGCGCGGCAAAACATCGTGGTAAAGGGCTTTAACCCCTCCCCATATGGGGTCTTTCATTCCACTTACTAAGCCCATGCGCTCGATTGAACCATGCATAAAAACATAAAGACAATCATATCAAACTAAGTATGCCCGATTGAACGTATCTTGCATCCAACCGAACACACATCAACCGGCGCGGCAAAGCATCGTGGTAAAGGGCTTTAACCCCTCCCCATAGGGGATCTTTCATTCCACTTACTAAGCCCATGCGCTCGATTGAACCATGCATAAAAACATAAAGACAATCATATCAAACTAAGTATGCCCGATTGAACGTATCTTGCATCCAACCGAACACACATCAACCGCCGCGACAAAGCATCGTGGTAAAGGACTTTAACCCCTCCCCATAGGGGATCTTTCATTCCACTTACTAAGCCCATGCGCTCGATCGAATCATGCATAAATAAGCAACATACAGAATTCAAGTGACGAAAAATAAATAAACCAAAGCAACACAAAACAAAAGAGGGTGCCGTTTACTCAAGCGGTACGTGGAGTTGTGTCCCGAGTACAGATCATATTACCGTCCATTCGGAATCGGCTATGAAATTTATGTCCGGGTTTCCATCCGATATACCGCGAGAGTTGACACATCTCTCATTTTATTCCACAGCCACAACATACAACATCTCATGATTCATGCATATTTATCTACTCAAGGGCCACAACATGCATTTCAACATGACAATCACGCAAGCAATATTTAATAAATAGTAAAAAAGCGAGTGTGAAAGATACCCTCAGGTCTAACCTTTTTGCCAACTTTCAAGCTTGCGTTTCACGGACGTCGGAAGGGTACAACTCCTCAACTTCTCCGGTTCACTGGTTTAGCGTCCTAGCTCACTGCTTTGCTGTTTTGCTTGCGGTTTGAACTCCGTTCTGCTCCTGTTCGGCCTCTGTTTTGCTGCTCACTGCTCAGGCCACCTGTTTTGACGTTTCAATGAACTGTTCCAAGTTTTTGTGAGGGTTTTTAGTGTAGTCTTGTAAGTATTTTAAGGATTATAAATGCAGTTTTTTTATGTTATTACTTTAAAGTTTTTAGGGAATGTTTTAAGTGTATTTTGCTGTTGTTTTCGGGGTTAAATTACTGTTGTTTGGGCGTGATTTAGGGACTGGTTTGGGTCAGTTTCGGTTTGTGTAAGTGGGCTACGGATTGAACTGTTTGGAGAGGGTATTGTGCGGCAATTCTGAGAAGTAAAGGGGCTGCTATTTGGAGGTCTCTTGGGCGTGCAAGAGAAGGCTTGGAGGAGTGTCTTAGGCGTGATTTGAGAGATATGTGTGCTTTGGTTATTGAAGGGGGTGTAGGAGAGAAATTGTTTTTACTTCTTTATGCTATTACCGTGAATGATGTTGTGTGACGGAGAGGATGACTTTGGTTGGGGGTTGTTTATATAGAGAAGGGTTAGGGCTTCACCTTGTCTCACAAGGAAGGGATTTGGTGCATTAAAGGGAGGATTTGATTTGGTGTTGAGCAAGGAAAGTCAAAGATTGAGGGGGGACAAATCTTGGCTAGAATAGGAAGTCAATATCTTTAATTTGTTATGATTGATTTTAATTAGGCATGACATCTTTTTAATTTAGTATGTGATTTGTTTAGTTAGGAAGTTAATATATTTGATTTATCTTCATTATGTATGATTATATTTTGTGTTTTATTTAATTGGTAAATGGTTTAAATATTTTATTTAATATTTAATGTTTAATTTAATTAAATTGGGATGTGTTTTATGGGCTTTGGGGAGCTAATTGGGCTGGGGTGCGAGGTAGCAGCAAAACCAGAAACACCGACGCCGTTCGAACGCCAATTCGAACGCCACACGAACGTCCGCAATCTGCCTGACGTTCGAACGAAGTAACGAACGCAGCACTAACGAAGACAGTGAGCTTGTGAAATAAACTTGATGACGTACTTATTTCGGATTTCCCCTTCCGACCTCCGTTTCCCGCAATATCCTTAGCTAAAAAGGTAGTGCCTCCAACTGAGACTCATCATCGGGTTTCACATGCAAAAATACAATGCCTACAGTGATGTTTTTTGGGGGAATATGAAAACATAGGAAAATGTTCACTAAAATGTTAAAGTAAAAGAAAAGAGAAATACATAAAAGTTTTTACAAGGATAATAACTGTAAATTGAATTTCAAATAAAAAAGATAAATCACTAAAAATGAAGATTTTAACTTAAGCTTCAGAGTGCTAATCTTGCAGGAAGCTTTTATTGGACCATCAAGCACCTATTTCTCGGCTCAACTCAGAATTGGACCTTGGAGAATCAAGCCTAAAACTTATTGAGAGGTACAGAATCTTACCACTCATTTTTATCGTCTTCATCTTTGGCGCCGTCTATGGAGAGGGCATTGCATTATCATGTTCTTCTTAATAAGGATTTCATGGAAAAAGTATCATATCTTGACATGCATGCATCAATAATTATTTAGAATTATTATTATTAGTATTATTTAATGTACTAGTATAGTATTTTATTGTTTATTATTGTTTATTAAGATTGTTTAAGTTGTATTAGTATTACGTATGTAGGACACAGAAGTAGACGATGTTGTTCCGGGCTCGCGGCCCGGTCGGGAGTACGGAGTAGCCCGCGGGGGACTAAACCGGAGAATAAAGGAGTCGCCATCCAGCGTGAACTGGGAAATGATTTAAGGCCGCACTCACCCCTCGCAAGGGAAGACCTCAAACCGTTGGGTTCGGAATGGTCCCTTACTTATGTCACTTGTAATGAATGGATTTATGCAATAATCTAACCAAGTCTACGCAACATACACATGCAAGAATAACCTATATCTAAGTTTGCATATAACCTATATCTAAGTTTGCATATAACCTATATCTAAGTTTGCATACAACCTATATCTAAGTTTGCATGCATAAAAGTAAATCGACATAACGGCAAGCATACAATCTCATGAACACATTAAGTAGGTAAATGCAGAAATATAAATAAATGTAAATAATAAAAGTGTCAATAATGAAATGATATGATTAATTACGTAATGCAAAAGAAATGGCCAAAGAAGCAAACATGCATGAAATGGGACGAAAAGAAATATGTTCACTGTGTGGAAGTTCGTGTAGCGTTTGAAAACGCGTTCGAACGGTAAACAGAATACATGCGTTCATGTAGCGTTGGGAAACGCATTCGAACAAAAGTGAGACAGAATGTGCATGTTCACGTAGCGTCCGTAAACGCGTTCAAACGGTAAACATAATGCATACGTTCGTGTAGCATTTGGAAACGCGTTCGAACGATAATGAGATAGAGTGTTCATGTTCGTATAGCGTCCGGGAACACGTTCGAATGGGACAAGACCTGATGCATGGTAAAGCAGAATGCATGCGCGTTCGAGTAGCGTTTATAAATACGTTCGAACGAAAACAAGACAGAATGCATATGTTCGTGTAGCGTTCGGAAACACGTTCGAACGGGATTACTAAAGTGGCATCTGAAATGACACAAACACATACGTGAATAACCAAATACATAATATAGGACCTCGTATATCCGGTTGAACGTATTTCATATTCAATCGAGTGCACTTCGTCCGGTGCGGCAAAACATCGTGGTAAAGGTATCATTTAGGCTTTTTATCCCTCAAATGGAGGACCTTTAATCCGACGTGATTAGCCCATGCGCACTAGATCACAATGCATGAATAAACAAAGAAATACTATGCGAAAAATACATAACGGATTAATAAAAGGTGCGGTAAAATATTGTGGTAAAGGTAGCTTTTTAGGCGTTTTCTCCCTCAAATAGAGGACCTTTAAACCAATATGATTAGCCCATGCGCATCAAGTAACAATACATAGAAGATAAATAAAGCAATAATATGGGACCCCGAATGTCCGATTGAATATATCTCACGTTCAATCAAACATACTTCGTCTGGCACGACAAAACGTCGTGGTAAAGGTAGCATTTTTAGGCGTTTTCTCCCTCGCCTAGAGGACCTTTTAACCCACATAGTTAGCCCATGCGCATCAAGCAACAATGCATGAACAAGGAAGAAAATTCATAGAAAATAAAAGGTGGAACGATAAACACTAAATTAAATATCAAAATGTAACATGTGCTTGAAAGTTTCTCAAGTGGTACGTGGAGTTGTATCCCAAGTACAGACCGCACTACAGTCTATTCGGATTCGGCTACGGAATTTACGTCTGGGTTTCCATCCGATATACCACGAGAGATAGCACAAAATCATTCATCCAACAACGATAACATACATGGACCAACAAGATGCATGCGAAGAAATAATAATAATTAACTAAAAAAGATGAACGAAAGTAAATAAAAGGGTGGCCTCAGGTCTTACCTTTTAAGTCACTTCTTGGAAGTGCGTTACGTGGTCGTCGGAAGGGGTTAATGCTCCGCAACTTTTCTGATTCGCTGGTTCAATGTTTTCCTTCTTCCCCTCGTTGTTTTCAGCCGCCGATTTCTCTGGTTTCTTCACTATTTTGGATTGCTTTTCCAGCTGCTGCTTCGAGTGGTTATTTAGGGACTGTTTTTGGGGCTATTTTGCTACTATTTTAGGGTATTATTTTTGGTGAAATAGGGGACTGTTTTTGTGTCTGTTATTTAGTGATAAGGGCTGATGTTTTAAGGTTACTTTATTATTGTTCTGGTCGGTTGTGGCTGTTGATTGAAGCTATATTTTGTTGTTATTTTGGTCGGTGATTGAGGGCAGTGCGTGTTTAGTTTGTAGTGGAGGGCTGGCTGTGTCGGTGAGGATAATTTGTGGTTGTTTGGTCGGCCAGTTTTGTCTTTGTTGTCGGTGGTAAGGGTTGAGTGTTTTGGTGTTAGGGTTACTTTGTGTGGAGTACGTGTTGCGTGGCTTGAAGGGCAGTTTAGGGGCTGTTTTGTGAAGGGTTATCGTGCATGGGAGTTAGTTTAGAGAGTGAGTGGCTGATTTGTGGTTATTGGCTTGTGAGTGCGTGTTGAGGGTTGCTAGGGGACGTGAGGGCTTGGCTGAGGGGTTGTTGTTTTGGCTTGCAAGGTGTAAAGGGACTGCGCGTTACTTCAGGGTTTATTGGCTTTGTTTGTAAGGTGGCGTGGAGAATGAGAGAGATAGGTATAGGCGAGAGAGAGAGAGGTATCAATGTCTAAGGGGGAATAGGGTTGGCTTTGGGTCTCTTTTTATAATGGTGAGTCTAGGGTTTCCTTGTGTGTGCAGGGCTTAAAAAAGGGAAATAAATCTTGTATTTTTGGTGGGGAATGTATTTATTTTGGGAGGTGATTGGATTTGATTGGATTTGATTTATTTAGTTTAGGAAGGGGGATTTGATTTGAATTAATTTGATCAGGAAGGATATTTATTTTGATTTGATTTGATTTGTGACATGAGTTTTAAATGTTTTAATTATTTGGATTGGGCTTTGGTGGGCCTTGTGTGAATTTTGGGTTGAGGCTAACAATGAAACAGAAATATCGATGGTCGTTCGAACGCGTTTCCAGATGCTACACGAACGCCCGCAATTTGTTCACCGTTCGAACGTGATTCCGAACGCAGCACGAACGCAAATGCAGTGAACATGCGAATTAAATCTGACGACATACTTATTTTGAATTTCCTCTTCCGACGTCCGTTTCCCGCGACTTCCGCAACTTATCGGGTAGTGCCTCCATATGAGGCTCATCATTGGACTTTCATGTAAAAATGCAAGTGTCTACAACGCGTTACTTTCTTAGTTTTTTTTTTTAAATATTTAGAACTTATAATATATTTTTCAGAGTGTAAATTTTTGAAAAGCTCATTTTATAGTGAGGTTATTGTTAGCGAAATATTCTCAAGATAGATTTTGATGATGCAACACTTGAAGTATTCGATGCATATTAGCGAGACATTACAAAAAGATGTCAAAGCACGTTGGTGGTGAAGAGCGTGAATGTGAAGATTTGCTACAAAATGAAGAAAATCTTGTTTAGTCTTAGCTTAGAGCTTTATATGTATTGTGAATTATTTATTTAAGTACCTAAGCTCATATGACACATGCACATTCATATAGATGCATTAAGGTCATGTGTAAAATGCTTTAAAAACTTCATATTATGTATTTCTACACAGAGGCTGGCATACCGGTCTCATATCGGTCACTATATCGGTGGACCTGCTATGTTTGCAAGCTCTCTAGAACTGGCACGCATCATACCGGTGCCATACCGGACTACTATACCGGTCTTCCTAGAGATTTCATAGCCACTGGAACCGGCATGCATCACACCGATTACCATACCAATGAGCCTAACCTTTTGCATGTTTACTAAAACCGGCACGAACCATACCGGTGTCCATACCGGTGTGCCTTATGCTTTTGCATGCTAATTAGAACCGGTGATGATCATACCGGTGACCATTGACCGGCATGATCACACACGTATAACGCAAGCGCACGTATCGTTCTAGTAGTATATAATGTATCGATCCCACGAGGACTTAATACCTAAACTATTAATTTATGAAACCAAATATTTATGAGTATCTAATGGATTAGTTGTTTATTTTTATGGTGATTTTAAACTAAAACAAGTAAATAGAATAGCACGAAGTAAATTAAAGGTAAAATCAATATTATTAAACTATCTACGGTTGTGAATTCTTCCAATACCTTTTAAAGATGAAGTGGTTATCTCACGTTTGTGCAATATATTGGTTTATTAACCTGGAACACGAATTTATGCAAAAGCCTATTCCGATGGTCAGATACAATTACCCAGTATAACTCAATTAATCATATTCCTATGTCAACCAAGTTACCTGAATTCATTAAGATTAAGTTCCAATTAAGGCTACCCCCGCCCGACAGGTATATTCCTATCATGTAACGAAATATATTAAGGGTTATCTATCCTTAAGGGAGATCGTGGGCTATTGACTCTAAGGCTGAAACCTAAAATCTCTTTTCCAAGTTCATTTTAAGTTTACCAAATCAATCTTATTAATGGTCAGTTAACAAGAAGCATTAAGCTTAAGGATCAATAAATAAACCTTTTTATTGCCCAAACCGTAAAATAACCCCTTATAAACCAGCGATATTGAAATTCATCTCAACCCCAGATAACGGGTTTAGTTACAACACATATCGATGACTAGTAAAAGCTTAAATAAAATAAATGACATAAAGTAAATACTGGAAATTAAAAATATAAATAAAACAATAAAGAAAATATTGGGGTTAAATGATCCACTTTTATTACTTCTATTTTAGATATCTCCCTTATTATAATATATTAACTTTTCATGATAATTACCAACCGACCATATAGGCGGTATCCTGATTAAGTCAAGTTTATAATTAATTCCAACTGACCATAAAGGCGGTATCCAATTTAGTCAGGTTAAAATCAATTTAATTAAGTCCAACCGACCATAAAGGCGGTATCCCATTAAGTCAAGTTTTTAAATAGTTTATATATTATAATTAATGGAGATTAATCTAAATATTAGTAATAAAAGCTTTACCTTTCACCCCAACAGAGGAGAGTTACCTCCCCATGCTGAAAAGTAAAATAAAGACAGAAAAGTAAAGTAAAGAAAGAACTATTTCGTAAATTAAATTAAATACAGAAAACTGTAAATAAACAAGCAAGATACAATCTTCTTAGTATTCTTAAGGAATACTATAAAGGCGGTATCCAATTAAGCCAAGTTTATAATTAATTCCTGATTAAGTCAAGATTATAATTAATTTCAACTGACCATAAAGGCGGTATCCAATTTAGTCAGGTTAAAATCAATTTAATTAAGTCCAACCAACCATAAAGGCGGTATCCCATTAGGTCAGGTTTTAAATAGTTTATATATTATAATTAAGGGAGATTAATCTAAATATTAGTAATAAAAGCTTTACCTTTCACCCCAACAGAGGGGAGTTACCTCATCTTGCTGAAAAGTAAAATAAAGAGAGAAAAGTAAAGTAAAGAAAGAACTATTGCGTAAATTAAATTAAATACAAAAAACCGTAAATAAACAAGCAAAATACAATCTTCTTAGTATTCTTAAGGAATTCCTTAGAAGAAAGTATGAATTGGAATTCTGAAATCGGCCTCAATTTATAGGCAAAGTCTGGCTCCACGCGTCGCGACGCGCCGTTGATTTTGGACGCGTGGCACGAGCTTCGCGAAGATGATGACATGTGGCGTCAGCAGCGTCTGTATCTGAATTATTGGTTTGGCATCGCGACACATAAACCTTAGCGCGTCGCGACGCTGATGTCGGGAAAGATGTGGATTGTCGGCAGCAAGAGATGATGACACGTGTCTGACGCATGTTAGCACGATTTCTGTGATATTGACACATGACAGGCGTATGTTAGCAAGTCTGCTATGATTGTGACAAATGTCTGGTGTACGTTAGCGGCACATGATAGCAGTCGTCGTATTTTAGCATGGTTTATTTTAGCAAACAGCGTATTTTAGCAGGAAATTTATATTTTTACCATTTTTGTCTATTTTTTCTCTATTTTAGCCCCGATTTGATTCCAGAGACTCCTGTTATTTTATTTATCTATTAAATAATATAAAACACATCAAAATATTCACAAAACTCAAGAAACTATACAAAATATTAGGTCAAATAGATGATAAATAATGATATATTTACCGCTTATCACACCCCTAAACCTAACATTTTGCTAGTCCTCGAGCAAAGCAACAAAATAAAATAACATAAACATCTTTAAAATAAAATTAAACTAAGCTACTTTCGTATGGATCATATTTGCATTTAGCGTATGCAACAAGCCTTTAAACCCCTATGTGCCCCTAGTGGACGAGTTGTAGTCTCGTGAAGACTTACAGCAACGATACCCACAAACGTCAATCTAATGCACACAAAAGCAAAAAGACTAAAGAAAATAGAATAAACAACTTAGTGACTAAACATGTGAAACTCTTTATCCAAGTTAGTAGTTGTTTTCTTTCTTTTTTAAATTACCAAATAAGTAAAATCTCCGATTATTTTTACCATTCTCCATATACACAACCAACAAAGTATTAATCAAATCATTTTACCCACAATATTCATAAATGCAGTTGAAAAGTGAGTAATATTTTTTTCCTAAAGTTATATCAGAATTCACACATTTTTAGCAATGGAACATTTTTATGATTTTTTTTAATTCCATCGCTTTTTAGATGCTTCCTTCAATTAAACTAGAGTACTGAATATTACAAACTTTTCAATTGCAACTCATGTCTGTATGTTACCATGCATGTTGATAATATCTGTCAACTGAGCATATGAAGATCTTTTTTAGTCAGTATTATGGAGAATTCACAAATTAAATAATTCAAAAAGAAATAAACAAAAATTAACTTGTTACGAAATAGGTTGAGATACGTCTCAGGAGTGAAATTTCCTTACACAGCTATCTCACACCAATTTCACTTGATTAGTCAAATAAAAACACAAAATATTTATAATTTTTTTCTAAAAATTTTTAATTTTTTGAAAATATTTTACTAAAAATCAAATAAAAACAACACAATGAAAACAAGATACTAGTCAACTATTCCTCTCCCCCAAACCTAATTGAGACATTGTCCCCAATGGCTAAAAGGTAGAAGAAGAGTTTAGAAAACAGTACCTGGTTAGCTGAAATTCTACATCTAAAAATGAAAAATTAAAGGTTAAGATCCAGATTTATCTGACGCTTCTTACCACGATCATTATCAAACCAGTTTATCTTGGAAAGATATGGTCAATTTGTGGTTCAAAGGCTAAAATTTGATCGATTAAATCATGGGCAATTCTGGCAGTGAATAGGAGATCTTTAACAGGTTTTGACACGAACTTATTTCTCTGGGCATCATCAAGAAACACATAAAGAAAATCATAAAATCCATCAGTGTTAAACAATCTAATAGGTTTCTGGTGTATGTTCAAGTTCGCCCAAGATAGTACTGTAAAAATTTCTTTCATTGTGCCCAAGCCACCTTGCAAAGCAATAAAAATATCAGCACGGTTAATCATTTCCACAAGTCGCTCAGACATACCTGGTACGATAAGTTCCTCTCCGTTTGATGGTCCTATAAGATTCGCCTCTGCCAAATATTTTAGGATGATTCCCAGAACTTGACTACCTCCTTCCTGTACGACCCTTGAAATGTACCTCATTAGTCCAAGATTACCACCGCCATATACTAAGTGCATATTCCTTTCAGCTATGACTCGAACTAATTCTTGTGTTGCTTCAACGAACTCTGGCTTAGAACCAACACTAGTACCGCAAAACACACAGATGTTGACAACTCATCTTCTTGAAGTTGCTTCCATTTTTTTATGTATTTCTTTTTCAAACCTGGCCTTCAAGAGTCCAATGATGAGTTCAATTTATAACTCCTGAAAAATGGTGAGTAATAATAGCACTAGTACTTGTCAAATGACAATTATTAGCTAAAAAATAAAATATATCGTGAAAGTCAAAAAGATTGGATCATGTCGGAGGAAAGAAAATAAAAGAAAATAACAAAACAAATCACAATTATTAGATAAAGACAAAGAAAATAATATTTACAGAAAGTAAGGGCTTGAATGACGTCTATGCGTCAGGGACAAGCTTCCCATTCAATTTTCTTATAAATTGGCAAACATGGTCTCTTAGAGTTAGATTCCCGAGACTTAAATGTTGTCTTTCTTTTCAAAACTGTGTATATAACATGTGAATTGCGTGGTTCACATTGTAGGGGTTTTAGGGGCAGAATCCGGTAACGCAGCGGAAGCGGCGGAAGATCGTATCTTCCGATTTCAAAACTTTTTCTCGGATTAATTAAAAAACATATTTATTTAATATTCCAATAATCAAATTATGAAAGAAAATTCAATAAATCATATTTAAGTGAATTACCAAATTACCCTTACTTTAGTATTTTGTCCATTTTAGTCCGAAATTGATCTAATCAATTTTGAATGATTCTAAATCATTTCTAAGATGAACTTAGCATGTTCAAAACATCAAAACACCAAAAGCAACCAAATCCCAAATTTTCCCACTTTGGCCGAATGCACCAATTAGGACCATTTTGTGCACTTTGTCATTTCATGCATCAAAACACATCAAGATGTAATCCAATGAACATGAAACTTTATATGCATCATATACACATCCAAATACACAACATAATGAAAACCCCCAAATTGGAATTGGTCATGAACCCTAATTTTCCATTTCTTCAAATTGGACAATTAGACCAAATTGGTTAAATCAACTACTTCAATCATGTTTCTTCCATCCAATCAAAGTCTCAACACAATGAAACAACTCAAGATCAATCTAGGTCATCTAAGAGTGGGTCAACAACTCTAGATTAGCAACATGGTTTCCAAAACTTAAAAAAGAAAGCTTATTAACTACAATAGTCACAACCTTCCTTCATCATACATGCTCAACACTTCCATCAAAACTTCCATCAACAAAAACACAAGGAATAAAGAAAGAAATAACCTAAGAACATCATATGTTAAAGCCTAGATGCTAAGGAACATTTCCTCTCTAATAGAAGTGAGAAAACTTACTAAAAACCAAGCTTTCTTTGATTTCTTCTTTCTTCTCTCTCAAGCTTCCTTTGTTTTCCATTAATGGAGTTATGTTAAAGTGAATTAGGTTATCAAATGAAAGTGAAATGAAAACAATTTATACTTAGACAAAGAAGGCCTTGGCCGAAATTGTGTATACAAATATACCAAATTCATTTCAATTTCATTTAACTTTACATTAGTCAACTTGCATAAATATCTTAATAACACTTTATTAGATAATTAATTAAGTCAACAAATGCAACTAAGAATAAATATAACTCTTATATTTAAAGTGGTAATGGCCGAAATTAATGAAAAATAAAGGAAAAGATATTTCATTTTCAAACATTTTTGAACAAATATCTTAAGAAGTCAAAATCAATTTGACAACCTTTTCCTTTAATGTATAAGTCAACAATGCAACTTATAATCATTTCCTAACTTTATCATTGGTGATATATTTATATTTTAATTATATAAATCATTTAACAATAAATAATTAATTAATTAATTAAATACAATATATCAAATATATGTATTATATTTACTTTAATATCTCAAATACATATATTGATGATGTATGTCAAATACCTTTATTTGACTATTTATTAATGTGTATTTAATAATATCATATATTAAATACAAATACACATTAATAGGAAATAACGGTTCGGCCCGTTCGCATGTAATTTCGTTTAACGATTAAACGATTTATAAATAATCATCATTATTCATAAATGTTGCTCTAGTGCTCTACGAGTATGTTTCATTATTGAGACTCTCTAGATTCAGGTATATCCGTCATGAAATCCAATTTCATGTCCATAATCTATCCACCCGTAGATTATGACGATCACGGATAAACTAGCTGAATCATACAGGTCTGGTCATTGCATACGTATAATCCCTCCGTCACAGGTATCCAGATAATCCCAGAGATATAGATGTAAACGTCAAATCTCTATAGGTATTATCTCGTCGACGTATCAATTAACAATCTTTAAAAACACTCGGAACTTACTTCCGATGTGTATTGTGGCCACAGATTTAACAGACTGCTAATTATATATGGACTACCTATGCTCTGTACACAGAACTGACGGATCCTATCTTGACACACACAGGATATCCTGAGGATCGATCCACACCCAACGAACAGGCGGAGGTCTGATCTAAATAGATCGGTGACGTGACTGCCATCTAAGTGTAGAGGATGTCTCATACATCCACAGTGGTGTCTCAAGTCGAAGGACCACTATGCTACTCAACCCGAGAAGATTCTTATTGACGTTGGTGTACCATCCATTAAGAATCTTCGGTGAGCCGTTCAGTGTTTATCCACTATAAACACCTACACGTCTATACGAGTCTCCCTAGACTCATGGTTCATTGAGATAAACCATCGGACCAAGTTTCGATATACGACATGTACTGGTCTCAACGGATTTGACTAACCGACCCGTGTTAGCAAATCTTGACCAGGAACTATGTTTGATAATATACATATAGCAGTGGACACTTCCCAATGTCAATTACAAACTAACTTGTAACTGTGTACTGCATTATATATTATCGGGCCTTTGTCTAATATATACATATCACTAAAACCATATTTAGTTTCAATCTAATCGTAATCAGATCGAATATGTATATAAGAACAAGAGGTGCAACCCATAAATAAGTAATATTATGGAATAAGGGGATGTTTGTATTCATGAATCAGACATAAATACGGCCCGGATTGGCGCTCTGAGCACCAACCCCAACAATTTCTCCCACTTGCTCTAGTGCCAATCCACGGTATCATATACACGTCTCAATGTGCATCGTATGCACATGGCCCTCAAAAGCTCACCCAGTACTTAAGAGGTAAGAAAACAAGTCCGCTATGAAATATTGAGTTTGTCAAACAAACTCCATCGTTTCCATAGTCAGCATCATTCATATTTTGTAGAATCTAATTATTATACATTAATATGAAATGGATACTACATCAGTATTGTACTATAGCTACTGAGTTGTCCAAGTATTTAGGGATCAAATCCAAAATACTATGGGACAACCGCAAGCACAATAACAATTCAAAAACTTCTAATTTAAAAGGTCACTATGCAACTTCATAAGTCAATACTTCAAAAGTTGCATTTGATTCCACTAAATAGTAGAATCCTTCGTGACACTCCACTACATCTTTTCTGACTGTATGACGTAGACTGTCTAACATCATAATTAGTCTCAAAACTACTATGACCCTAATGGTTGCAGACTATATTCTCCATGAATTAGAAACTCGTTCTTAATATCTCAAATATCACAAAGAACGTGTTTCAAGATCCATCTATGGTCTATAGGATGTCAAAATAACTCGTAACAATTACGATTAAATCGACATCGATAATCGCACATAATAAAGTATTCACTATGTCATCATCAAATGATACATAATATTGTTTAGACATTCTAATCAATATCTCTTTCGAAAAAGGAATCATCCTTTACGAAAGATGAATACTATGTATAAGACACACAATAACTGTCGAACAGTTACACTAACTGTCATACAGATAGCCTTGTTATGTCCTTCATTAGATCATATCTAATGTACGACTAATAGGAGTATCTCACAAGTCTCTTGGTTTTATATCTTATATAAAACTTTATATCGTATATAACAGAGACTGCTCCCACTGTTTTCACGGAGTAAAGAAGACTTAGGTAAATCTTTTACCTCACAAACATCTCATTATTACTATATAATGACAATGTCGTTAAGATATATAACACTAGAAAGTAATTTGTACGCTCCCACTAACCCTTCTAATCACATATGTATTCTCTATACTTTGACAAGATCAGACAATCTGCGATATCAAAACAGAGAACACATATTTTCGGAAGACTTATCTGAGTCTACAATAGGCTCTATAAGCTAGCACACTAAACTGCGATCTCAGCAGAACACAAACTCTATGGCCATTTCAGAATGAACTCTTCAAATAAGGAAATCACAACTGATCTCTTAATCTGAATAAGTCATCCAAAAACGCCACTTTGCATTCTTTAGCTAAAATATACAGTTTATTATCAACATTAACCAATATATCTTTAATTGTTCAATTAGCGTGACTAGAGATAAGTCTTCTCAGAATCTACAATAGATTGCTGAGTATAACTTTTCTCACTGTCATACTGTAAAGGTCAAACCTTTAATAAGCTCACAATGCTTTCGCTGCGCAAACAATTAGCACATATCATGAACTAATTCATAATGAAAGCTTAATCAAGTTCAAAACTTGATCGTAGTAAGCTATGAACAATCTTAGATCTATGGTTCAATGGTGAACTTCCAGAATCGATATCAAATATCGCTCCCATTATAAGTCATAAGAAAATTTTTCTTCAATAAGAAAACAACAGAACCATTAAGTATCAAATACTCGTGAATGATTCTGTTATCCTATTAGACTTGCACGGAAGATGTATAAGGGTGTTTTTCATCTTATTAATTACATAGTTCCATTTATAATTTATCATTCTCACATTTGACTTCAATAAGTCAAGTCTTTTCTACAATAGTTAACATCTGATGTTACACACCAAGTAATAAAACGATTTTATTACTTAGAATCGTAGGAAAGATATTCTATTAAATAGAATACAATATTCTATAAAACAGAATAAACGATAAACTTTTACTTATACCTCCGAGGTGTAAGTAATTTCCATTATATAACTATTATATAAAGAAAGATTGAAATCTCAAACTTTTCAAGATTCAAATTTTCTACCTATACATATCATATATGCAACTGTAGAAAATAATGGAACATTAATTAAAGAGATGAATTAGTGTTACTGGAGTATAACCCCAAGAGTATTGAAACTAATTCGGTAACATTCAATGTCAAACGAACCAAATCATATAAGATCCGATTGTTCCCACTACTCAATTCCATCAAGATGGAATCATGGAAGAATAATATTGAATATGAATCATATTCACTAAATAACCTTAGAACTAATTGCTTTAAATTCATACGTTTGATCGTATCAAAGATCTTTGAACAGTTCAAAGACATGTAATGAATTTTGAGGATAGAATTCTCTAAAACCTTTAGATTGAATATATTTGAACAAGTCAAAAATGTTCAATCTACGTTTCATCAGAACGGATTGAAAGTACTTGATACTTTCAAGACTTTCAATGTGTGTTCCTTCAGAAACACATAACTAAGTTATGACAATTCATCAACTAAGTTACGAAGTATAGAAAACTACCTTAAGCAATTATTACTCATTAAACTACATACATCCAATGTATCAGTTAAATAAATCTGGTGGTCCAATGACAATCATTGATTAAACGAGATCTTAATCACTTTCCTGAATACAATATTCATAAATGGATAAGGATATGTGGTGTGATCTAGTATCAAACCATCCTTCACCATACAGAATAAGCATCTAATGCTTAAGTGATTAAACCCATAAAGCACCGTTCTAAATTATTTACTTTACCGAATAATTTTTCTTAATGTTTATCTCTACGTAATGACACTACTAGTTATTATAAAATATGTAACAATTGTTTATAAAGAACAAGTGACTATCCAATAGTCAAGTTCCGATATCAAATATCAAAACAATCGTTAACCAATGTTTCAAATAACTATACGGGAGATCTGGTATCCAATACCTATAGTTGTAGTATTGTGAAAATCGATATTTTCTATACACAAAATACGCATCTCCTTTCTTTAGCTTTACTATTTGCATTCAACTATTCACAACAATTGTAAATAACTGATTAGCAAATTGTGTCAGACACATTACCTCTAAAGGTAATTAAAGCTTAGAAACGTCATTACTAGATAAACAAATACCTAATAGGGCTTTCTAAATGCCAGTCAAGAACCTCGAGACATGAACTAATTCAAGTCAATTCTTACTGCATAAGAAACTATTGTCCCTAAAGTATTATATCCTAAAGGGGATATTTATCTAGATTATCTATCATGACTTAGAAACTAAGTCACTAACCATCTTTATTTTTGAAAAAACGGAACAATAGTTCCCGATGGTTTAGACCAATCTAATAATATCCTAGTCTAGTAGTATCTAGAACCTATTCTAGAATAACTGCAACCAAGAGTCTAGTCAGATAACATATCATAATATGTGTGCAGTAAATAAAAGTTTAATTCTATATAAATAATAGAATAAGGAAACAAACAAGCGGCAATTTCCATAATAACATACACTGCCTAAGTTTTGGAATATTTTAAACTTAGCAGTGCCTCCCACTATTTTTACGTAATGCCGTAATCCCCAACGGAAAAACGAGAATTCAATAATTAAATCGAATTCCATAATGGGAAGTGGGACCCCATGAATATATTTCGACTCACAGCAGAGGCACGGTCTCGCCTACGTATATTCACAGGTAGACAACTAATTGTCAATCACTCACTAGTGACTCCAAGGTTCCGGTCCTGGCCGTTTCTCGTTGTCGCTGCGAAGGCAGGCCCACAAGGAGACGTACCAAGGTTAAACTTGTCAATGATAAACTCAAGTTACTTGCGTAACCCTGACAGCTAGGGCACGTTCAGGATTCCGCTTTCGCTTGAATTTATCTAGTATCTAATATACATTCGGCATAAATAAATTTCTATCAGCTACATCCTCACAGCAGAGGCACGGTCTCGGATGTAGTCAACGGAAAAGATATTTATAAACCGTATTGACAAGACGGACTAAGAAACAAGTATTCCAAATACTAGTTACTTTAAAACCTTATTAAGCGGGGATATTCCATTAAGTGTCATACACCCTAAATCTAATCAAATTAGATTATAACATACATGTATAAAGTCAAGAAAACATGATTAAACATTGAATAAAACAAGCTAATCATTTATGGAGGCCTAGAATCAGACTTGCTCTGATACCATTTTGTAGGGTTTTAGGGGCAGAATCCGGTAACGCAGCGGAAGCGGCGGAAGATCGTATCTTCCGATTTCAAACTTTTTCTTGGATTAATTAATAAACATATTTATTAATATCCCAATAATCAAATTATAAAATAAAATTCAAATAAATCATATTTAAGTGAATTTACCAAATTACCCTTACTTTAGTATTTTGTCCATTTTAGTCCGAAATTGATCTAATCAATTTTGAATGATTCTAAATCATTTCTAAGATGAACTTAGCATGTTCAAAACATCAAAACACCAAAAGCAACCAAATCCCCAAAATTGACTCACTTGGCCGAATGCTACATTAGTGCCATTTTGTGCACTTTGTCATTTCATGCATCAAAACACATCAGATGTAATCCAATGAACATGAAACTTTATATGCATCATATATACATCCAAATACACAACATATATGAAAACCCCCAAATTTGGAATTGGTCATGAACCCTAATTTTTCAATTTCTTCAAATTGGACAAATTAGACCAAATTGGTAAATCAATTACTTAATCATGTTCTTCCATCCAATCAAGTCTCAACACAATGAAACAACTCAAGATCAAATCTAGGTCATCTAAGAGTGGGTCAACAACTCTAGATTAGCACAAGGTCAAGGGTACAAAAAACACTTAGATTAGCAACAAGGTTTCCAAAACCATAAAAGAATACTTATAACTACAATAGTCACAAGCTTTCTCCATTATACATGCTCAACACTTTCACCAAACTTTATCCATCAAAAACACAAGAATAAAGGAAGGAATAACTTAAGAACATCATATGTTATAGCCTAGATCATAAGGAACAATTCTTATCTAATAGTAAGTTGGTAAAACTTACTAAATCCAAGCTTTTCTTTAGTTTTTTCTTTTCTTCTTCACTTGCTTCCTTGGTTTTCTTTAATGGAGTTTATGTCAAAGTGAATTAGGTTATCAAATGAAAGTGAAATGAAAACTATAAATACTTGCTACACTTTTAGCCTTGGCCGAAATTGGCCAAGCCAAATGCAAGATTAATATTTCAATTTCATTTGACATTTTATCTTATCAATTTGATAAATATCTAAAACACTTTAAAGATTTAATACAAAGTCAACAAAAGCAACCAAGAGAAATATAACTCTTATATTCTAAGGTCATGGCCGAAATTAATAGAAAAATAAAGGAAAAAGATATTTTCATTTTCAAACAATTTTTGAACAAATATCTTAAGAAGTCAAAATCAATTTGACAACATTTTCCTTAATGTATAAGTCAACAATTGCAACTTATAATCATTTCCTAACTTTATCATTTGGTGATATATTTATATTTTAATTATATTAATCATTTAACAATTAAATAATTAATTAATTAATTAAATACAAATATATCAAATATATGTATTATATTTACTTTAAATATCTCAAATACATATATTGATGATATATGTCAAATACCTTTATTTGACTATTTATTAATGTGTATTTAATAATATCATATATTAAATACAAATACACATTAATTAGGAAATGACGGTTCGGCCCGTTCGCATGTATTTTTCGTTTAACGATTAAACGATTTATAAATAATCATCATTATTCATAAATGTTGCTCTAGTGCTCTACGAGTATGTTTCATTATTGAGACTCTCTAGATTCAGGTATATCCGTCACGAAATCTAATTTCGTGTCCATAATCTATCCACCCGTAGATTATGACGATCACGGATAAACTAGCTGAATCATACAGGTCGAGGTCATTGCATACGTATAATCCCTCCGTCACAGGTATCCAGATAATCCCAGAGATATAGAAGTGAACGTCAAATCTCTATAGGTATTATCTCGTCGACGTATCTATTAGCAATCTCTAAATAACATTCGGAACTTACTTCCGAAGTATACTGTGGCCACAGATTTAACAGACTTCTAATATATATATGGACTACCTATGCTCTGTACACAGAACTGACGGATCCTATCTTGACACACACAGGATATCCTGAGGATCGATCCACAACCAACGAACAGGCGGAGGTCTGATCTAAATAGATCGGTGACGTGACTGCCATCTAAGTGTGGAGGATGTCTCATACATCCACAGTGGTGTCTCAAGTCGAAGGACCACTATGCTACTCAACCCGAGAAGATTCTTATTGACGTTGGCGTACCATCCATTAAGAATCTTCGGTGAGCCGTTCAGTGTTTATCCACTATAAACACCTACACGTCTATACGAGTCTCCATAGACTCATGGTTCATTGGGATAAACCATCGGACCTAGTCTCGATATACGACATGTACTGGTCTCAACGGATTTGACTAACCGACCCGTGTTAGCAAATCTTGACCAGGAACTTTGTTTGATAATATACATATAGCAGTGACACTTCCCAATGTCAATTACAAACTAACTTTGTAACTGTGTACTGCATTATATATTATCGGGCCTTTGTATAATATATACATATCACTAAACCACATTTAGTTTCAATCTAATCGTAATCAGATCGAATACGTATATAGAAACAAGAGGTGCAACCATAAATAAGTAATATTATGGAATAAGGGGATGTTCGTATTCATGAATCAGACATAAATACGGCCCGGATTGGCGCTCCGAGCACCAACCCCAACAGGAAAATGTCTGGTCGTGGCCGTGGAACTGGTACTCAACGCGGGAGAGGGAGAGCTCGACGATTTGTGAGGATGTCGAGTATAGGTATTGAGAGACCGCAGATTCTGCCTATAGATCATGTATCAGATGTAGCTTCATCTGGTATTCCGCCTGTTTTTGAGATTGGTGAAGGTTCTAGACCTGCACCTCCAGTAGTTACGGCAGCTGTTCCCACTGCTATTCATGTAGCTGCACCTGATGATGTTCTCTGCAGTTGTACCTAATGTGACCTCTGCTGCTGCATCATTTCCCCCTCCCCCGACAGCCTCACATTTAGAAAATGTATTGAGAAGATTAATCGATGTAGTTGCACAGATGGCTACCAGAGGGCCAACAAGTAATGTGCCTGCGAGCAGCAGTGGTAACGCGAGCAAATTGGATCAATTTCTTAATTTGAGGCCTCCACAGTTTCAGGATACGGCTGATCCCCTAGTTGCAGAAAAATGGAAGGATGACATTCAACATATATTCAGAGTGTTGGATTTGACTGATCAAGAGAAGGTTAGATTTGCCACTTTTTTTATGAGAGGAGAAACAGAGAGGTGGTGGAAGCATACTGAGACCATCCTGATAGACAGATTGAGATCCCCTGACTTTTGGAGAACTGATGGACCTGAAAGACCTCAGTTTATCACATGGGATATGTTCGAGGAAGCCTTCAATGAGAAGTACTTTCCGTATGCTTATCGTATGGAGCAGCGTCGTCTGTTCGAACACATGGTTCAGGGACCGACGAAGACAGTGATGGAATATGATAGACGGATGATTTCCTTATCTCGTTACTATCCAGAATTGGTACGACATGAAGACGACAAGTGTGAGAAATTCAAGAGTGGATTGAGACAACAGATCAGATCGAGAATTTCGATTTTGGGAAAACTGCCATACACAGAATTGGTTGACAGAGCCATGATTGCGGAAAGTGACATCAAAATTGAGAAAGAAAATAGAGCTGCCTTTCAAGAGAGCAGGAAGAGGGAGCGAAATGAGGTTTCTGAAGGAGGACGTGGTAGATCTAACAGTAGACAGTATCCTCCACAGTCGAGTCACAGTGGGTTACCACCGAGAGGCACGCAGAGTGCACCTTTCAGAGGACAGTTTCGTAGGGGTCAGACGGAGCAGGTTCAGAGCAGAGGCCCAGTGCCATCTGTTGATCAGAGTGCAGTGAGTGTGGCATCTCGGCCTACAGGCCCTCGTCGGTGCTACAATTGTGGACATGAGGGTCATATTAGTGTGCAATGTACCAGAGGAAAGATGTGTTATGAATGCCAACAGCCGGGACATTTAGCTAGAGAATGTCCTATCAGAGGTGGATCTCGAGGAGCTGAGCCGACTGTAAGACATGGTAGAGGGACAAGTTCCTATGGTAGTCGTGGACGAGGTTCGGGTTTCACACAGAACAGAGGCAGGGGAACGTTGAGTGGATTGGATGGTGGTAGAGGACAAACATCTCAGGCTCATACTGCACCTGGTGTTGATAGGGGACGAGTCTTCGCTATGACAGAGCACGAGGCACAAGATGGTGGTACTGTATCAGGCTCGGTGCAGATATCAGGTATAATTGTTCGAGCTTTATTTGATACGGGTTCTACGCATTCATTCATTGCTACTAGTTGTATTCCTTGTCTGAATAGTGTACCAGAGACCAATAAGTATCCTTTGATTGTGAGTCTTCCTTTCGGGGAAGGACATTAGAATAGATGCGGTATTTAGGGGCTTAAGTATTGAGATTGAGGCTAGACAACTACC
This sequence comes from Zanthoxylum bungeanum, assembly GCA_019454045.1. Lineage (NCBI taxonomy): Eukaryota > Viridiplantae > Streptophyta > Magnoliopsida > Sapindales > Rutaceae > Zanthoxylum > Zanthoxylum bungeanum. Next base: position 107,853 of record SKCR01046105.1, on the reverse strand, counting down.
CGTTATACTTTACCCGTTAGAAATGGAGGACTTTGGTTTGATTTTAGGAATGGATTGGTTGACCACTCATGGAGCAGTTATTGATTGCAGCAAAAAGGAAGTAAGGTTTAAGTCAAATAGTGGAGAGTTTAAGGTGGTCAGTGATTGTAATCAGGTTGTGGTACCCATCGTTTCTGCCATGTCAGCTTGTAGGATGATTAGACAGGGGTGTAAGGGCTTTTTAGCAAGTATCACTACGGTGGAAAAAGAGGAATCGAGAGAAATAGCTAATATTCCGATTGTGAATGAATATCAGGATGTTTTTCCTGATGAGTTACCAGGTTTGCCGCCCTGTAGAGATCTAGAATTTACTATAGATCTAATGCCTGGTACTACTCCTATTTCCGTATCACCATATCGTTTGGCCCCAGCAGAAATGAAGGAGCTGAAGGGACAGTTGCAAGAGCTGTTGGATCGAGGATTTATTCGGCCTAGTGTTTCACCCTGGGGAGCACCAGTGTTGTTTGTGAAGAAGAAGGATGGCACCTTACGATTGTGTATAGATTATCGTCAGCTTAATAAGGTGACTATCAAGAATCGGTATCCGTTACCCCGAATTGACGATTTATTTGACCAACTTCAGGGAGCTTCGGTGTTTTCAAAATTGATCTTCGATCGGGGTATCATCAGATGAGGATTCGGATACAGATATTCCCAAGACTGCATTTCGAACGAGATACGGACACTATGAATTTTTAGTAATGCCATTTGGGCTTACTAATGCCCCTGCAGCATTCATGGGTTTGATGAATAGAGTGTTCCAGCCGTATCTAGATAAATTTGTTGTAGTCTTTATTGATGACATCCTTGTGTATTCGCCTTCTCAGATCGACCATGAACAACATCTTCGATTGATACTTGAGATTTTGAGAAGGGAACAACTTTATGCCAAGTTCTCTAAGTGTGAATTTTGGCTGGATAGAGTGGTATTTCTGGGACACATCATCACAGGAGAAGGTATTTATGTTGATCCACAAAAGGTTGAAGCAGTTCTGAGATGGGAGAGGCCGAGAACAGTGACTGAGATTCGAAGTTTCCTGGGGTTAGCAGGCTACTACCGTCGATTCATACAAGATTTCTCTATTATTGCTGCTCCAATGACTCAGCTGACAAGGAAGAAGATACCGTTCGTGTGGACTGATGATTGTGAAAGGAGCTTCCAAACTCTGAAAGAGAAATTAACTACTGCTCCAGTACTTACTTTACCTTCCGGGCTTGATGGATTTGTGGTTTATACTGATGCATCACATCAGGGGTTAGGATGTGTATTGATGCAACATGGAAGAGTGATCGCTTATGCCTCGAGACAATTGAAGACCCATGAGAAGAATTATCCTACTCATGATTTGGAAATGGCAGCAATTGTTCATGCTTTAAAGATTTGGAGACATTACTTATATGGTGCCAAGTGTGAGATTTTTACTGATCATAAGAGTTTGAAATACCTTCCCACTCAAAAGGAATTGAATTTGAGACAGAGACGTTGGATGGAATTCCTTAGTGACTACGATTGCACTATTAATTATCATCAAGGGAAGGCCAATGTTGTTGCTGATGCCCCAAGTAGGAAAAATGTGGGTGAATTACAGTTTTCTAAGAGTCAGACAGAAGATGTTCGAGGAGCTAACGGAGTTACGATTGACCTTTGGGATATCTGTCGGAGCAGGCCTTCTTGCTCATATAAAGGTCCGACCTACATTGTTGGATAGACTTAAAACAGCCCAGAGCGAGGATGATCAGTGTGGGAAATGGAGAGCGGAGATTCCTAAGGGGGAGACTTCTAACTTCAGATTGAGTTCAGAGGATGTATTACTTTTGGGTGATAGAGTTGTGGTACCACATTTGGGATCGCTCAAACGGGAAATCTTGGATGAGGCCCACGATGCTCCTTATAATATGCATCCTGGGAGTACCAAGATGTATCAAAATCTGAAGAAGAATTATTGGTGGTCAGGATATGAAGGAGAAATATCCAGAATTATTTGAGGATTTAGAAATTTCGGGGACGAAATTTTTGTAAGGTGGGTAGATTGTGAGAATTGTGACAGATTTGGTAGATTAGCTGGCAGGCACAAAAATTAAATAATAGAGTTTTGTTTTTTTTTAAACATTATAAGAGAGAGAGAGACAGCAGAGGAAGCTTACGAAAATAATAAAAATTAAAATAGGAAGCAGAAGCAAGAATTCTATTTTTTTTCTCTCTCCTATTTCCTTCTTCTTCCTCGTCAAAACTTTGAAGCGTCGCCGCCGTGTCACCGTCGACCACCTTCACCCACGCGCCGGACCACCGTGTAGCTGCCGCTGTCAGCTTTTCGTCGCCACCAAGATCGAGTCCAAAGGCCGCTGGACGCGCCGTCACGCGCCGCCATACCAGGACGCCACGTCGCAGCTTCTTCTGCAAATTCCGGCCGTCTCCGGCCACTTCTGACAACCACCTCCGGCGAGTGAGCACTTTTCAGGCCGAGATCTTTTCAACGGCAGTAGTCACTTCCCGATCCGACATCGTTTGGGTTGTTTTCCCTTTTGTAATTTCCGGCAATTCGTGAATATTACTGGAATTTGAGATCCGACCGTTGGATCGACGATCCGATCGCTTCAGATTGTTGTTCTTGATATTACGAGCATTTTGACATATATATTCACCGTAAAAAGTATTCGATTGTGGGGTCCGCTTTTTGGTGGTGGGGCCCGATCTTCGTTGTGGGGCCCGCTTGCCTCGCTGAGCATTTTAATTAGTTCCGGAGCCGTTCGTTGCTGTTTTTCTTCTCAGCATTAGTTGTTTGGAATTTCGAGCTGATAATCGTTATTGACTTTTGCGTGAATCGAGGTAAGTACACTCTGTGGTGATTCTCTTAACATTTGTTTGATGATTGATGGTTGTTGTGTGAGTCGGTATATATATATATATATATAAATATGTTTGTATAATTATATATATTTTCTTATATATAATTACATATTTGTGAGATATATATTGAGATATTGAAAGCATGATAATATGAAATCATGATTGTTGAGATGAGACTTGTGGATTTGATGTGAGATGTGATTGTGTGGATGATGTGTGTTGTTGTGATATGCTGCCGGGTTTGGTATAATAGTGGTCGGATTTGAGATGAGATGTGATGATACATCAGATGAGATGAGATGATAGAAAACCTTGGGAGTTGTCATTGAGGTACTCTCCTACTGGTTTGATATAGGGGGAGTACGGGGGCTTCCTCATTGAGTATATTTTACTCACATTTTACGAGTTGATATGGTTGGAAACCTTGGAAGTTGTCATTGAGGACTCTTCCATTGGTTTTGATATGGGGGAGTACGGGGGCTTCCTCATTGAGTATATTTCAATCCTCTGTTATACTAGACCCGGAGTAGCAGCCATGATTGATGGATGTTTGTATTGTTGTGGGATGATTGTTGAGATGATTTTATAGTATATGCTAGTTTCATATATTATATATATATATATATTATATATATATATATATATATATAATATATATATATATATATGTTGTATATATATAACCCTATTTTGTTGGTGAGGTCATGTTGAGAGAATGAGTGTTTACTTGCTGAGCTTTTTAAGCTCACCCCCCTTTTCCCCTAACATTTCAGGTAGTCCGTCTGTTCAGTAGTAGCAGTACCAGATTTGGATCCACGTGCCACAGTTGTATTTTCGGGTTGGACCAGACATTTGTGTCACCTTTTGTATTTATTTCTTTAATATTGTGATGTAAACCACAACAGTCGTGTATACTGTTTGGATTTGTAATAAGTGATGTAATATTTGTGTGCATTTGAGTGGTTGATTGTCATATAGAATGCTCGAGCTAAAGAAGTCTGCGAACCTCTTTCTAGGGTTGGGCCCGCTCTAGGGAGGGGGTCGTGACACCAGAAGAGAGAGAAAGTACTTGGACATAGAGAGAAATAGAGTTTTCGACGTCGTCCGATCTCCGGTTCCGGCAAGTGACCACATCTGGAGCATCCCCTCGATGAGACGAATCTATTGCCGCTGGACCGACGCCGAGAAGCCGTCGGACGCTCCCCCACGTGTCGGTCACGCGCCGGCGACCTGCTGCCCACGCGCTCCACCCGCCGCCGCGCGTGTATGACACCTCCCGGACCGGATTTTTCCCCTCATCGAGATACGCGAGTTGGATACTTCGTTTGCCCAAATCGGACCTTCGGTTGTTGAGAAACGAGCAAAATACGGTTGTTATCGGTGTTTAATCGATCGTCGTTAATCGCCGTGTTTCAGCCTCTATCACCACCATCACCGTGAACCTTAAGATGTTTGCTCACCGTAAGATTTGGAGGTCGTTGGAGCTCGGCATGTGATTATTATCGTTTTGGGGGTGTTAATGATAGAATTTGAAAGTTTTGGACTTAATTGTATATTTGCATAATTAAGAGGGTAAAATTGTAAAATCTGGTTTTTAGGGATTAAATAGTAATATTTGAGAGTTTTAGGACTATTTGGACATATTAGAAAAGTTTAGGGGCTAAATGGAAATTTAGAAAGTTTAGGGGTAAAATCATAATTTTGGATAAATTGAGAGACCTGATCGTAATTTTATATATTTTAGATTCTTAGCGAGGAGATAGACATATTAAGAGCTTTTGCATGGATAAAGGTAAGTACACTGCACGATGATTCCCTTAACATAATTGTTTGATGATTGACGATTGTTGTGAAAGTCCATATATATAAATATATTGGTATAATTATAGTTATATATAAATATATATATATATATATATATATATATATATATATATATTTTTTTTTATGGAGATATAAATATTGATTAATTGAAAACATGATAAAAATGAATTCATGATTTTTGAGATGAGATTGATGGATTTGATGCGAGATGTGTTTGTATTGGATGATGTGTGTTGTTGAGTTATGCATCCGGGTTTTGTATGATAGTGGTCGGGGATGAGATGAGATATGATGATACTTTACGCAAGATGATATGATGGAAAACCTTGGGAGTTGTGATGAGGTACTCTCCCATTGGTCTCAATCCACTATTATACTGGACCCGGATTAGCAACCATGTTTGATGGATGTTTGTATTGTTGTGGGATGATTGTTGAGATGATTTTATAGTATATGCTAGTTTCATATATTATATATATATATATATATATATATATATATATATTATATATATATATATATATATATATATATAATCATATTTTGTTGGTGAGGTCATATTGAGAGTATGAGTGCATTACTTGCTGAGCTCTTTAAGCTCACTCCCCTTTTCCCCAAACATTCCAGGTAGTTCGCGAGCACAGCAGAAGCAGTACCAGATTTAGATCCACGTGCCACAGTTGTATTTTCGGGTTGGTCCAGACATTTGAGTCATCATTGGCATATTTTTAAGACTTGTATTGTAAACCATATAATTGGTGTATAATTCATGTATTTGTAACATATGATGTATTAATAGTGCATATTTGTTTGGTTGTTTGACATATAGAATGCTCGAGCTAAAGAAGTTTGTGAACCTCTTTCTAGGGTTGGGCCCACTCTAGGGAGGGGGTCGTGACACATGTATTGGATTTGAGAATAGATTTATATTAGGGAAGTGCATACCCCTATTATCTCTACCTAGAATCGTAGTTTCTCAACTAAATACTAAAATATTATAAGTGTTGCAAGTAGAGCTGCCTACTAATATGTGAGAAACTTACAAACTGAAAAAACGTAATTTAAGAATTTAAGCTAGTTGGTTGATTTGGAACAATATATAATGATATAATAAAAGTATTAGACCTGTTTTGGTGGAACGAGAAAGATCCAAAAATTTACGGATTCGTTCATAATTTTTCTGGACTTTTGAGGAGATTTTCTGAATTTTGGCCGAAAATCGAATCTGATGCTATAAATATATTGTATTTGATGTGTTAAGAGTAATGAAACTGAAATCGTTAAAAATAGACTTGATTTGGGTGTTCTAGGAAAGCAGGGAAGTTTATGCTATTAAGTTAGTTTTCCGTGATTTGACGGTCATAACCGTCAATAATTTCTGTTACAGGTGAAGGAAGGGAAATACTTGCAGGGGACCCCAAGTAAGTACATCACCATGGACTTACCTTGAGTAAACATTGTATTAGAGCGGACTAGTTTAAATACATGTTTGTATGTGTTTAAACTTATTTGTACAGTTAATGATTCTTAGAAGTATGAATTAAGGATTTCAGAAGCAGTATAACTATTGACTGAGTGGTATAATGATAATATGATATAAAATGTGCGACCCTACACACACACACACGCACATATATGTGTGCGCACGCGCGTGAGTAAAAAAATAAAGTTTTAACTGTAATGGATCGGAAATTAGAACGTGACTATCAGGTCTAAATACTTAGTTTACGTAAATGATTTTGACATTTGTGATGCCATAGCTATAAGTATTCCGGTGTTGGTAATCAGAATTTGATATAGTAGCATGTAGTTGTTTTTTAAAGAGTATAGCCATTGACATGTGTAGTCAAACTCCATATCGGGGTATGTTTACCATTTGTGTATTTGATATATGTTGATGAGGAAATGTTGCTTTTAGACAAATGGTTCAGACTTTGAAATGGTATATTTTGAAAACTTATTTTAGCATGTATAATACACTGCTAGTTTGTGACTTAGATTTAAAGTTTAGTACGTTTTTAAGACAATTCAAATTTTAGTACATGAGTTTTAAAAATATTTTCATAAGTATTTACAAATAGATTTTAATTTTATTTTTGGGTTTGATTCGAGTGTGGATCCAATTGTATGAGATGTGTTGATATGTTTGACGATGAGTGTGAACATTTTGCATTATGGATTTGTATATGGATGTGTTTGTTGAGTTGGGACTCGGGCCCACTTTATAGGTATTGGATGATTGGGATATCATCAACTCATGGTTTGACTATGGTTGATTGTGATGACTTGAATATGAATGGTGGCATTGCATTGCATTCCATGACATACACAGTCATGCATCTGCTGTGATGATACACACAAATTTATGCACACCCAGAGAGAAACCCTGTGCACATGGGCCTATACAGATTCGGGACCAAGGGGACGACGATAAGTAACACCTCTGGATCCCCAACCAGAGTTGCCTCAGATGTCACATTCCTAAGTGCAGTTTCAATATTTAGGGGGACGACGAGATGTAATATCCCAAGGCACTAGTGATTCTCAGATAGGTGTATGGGGAGACGACGAGACTTAACACTCCCATACTTATCTTTCATAGAGACTCTTCATAGAGGTATGTAGGAGGACGGTGAGACGTAATGACCCCATATGCCAACTTTTTCACAGAGATTTTTCATGAGAGGTGTTTAGGGGGACGACGATACGTAATGCCCCTAAACACTATGTTTTCAAAGAGATATTTCCAAAAAAAATTAGATAAAAAGGATTTTCAGTGATTTATTAATAACATATTTCATATACAGAGAAATGATTTTCAGAGAATGTTAAAGAATTCTAGCCATAAGAAATTTTCAAAGATTTATAGAGGGTTTGTAGTTTTCCAAAGCATAGATAATTTTTTTATTTTTCAACGATGATGATTTTAGATTTGATTTCATTAATTTCATAGAGATTTCATTAAGGGGGTGTATTCAATTGAGATTTTAAAAGACTATTTATGAATAAATAAGTTCTGTAGATTTTAAAAGACATTTAAAGAATGTAATGACTTACAAGATTTTATGAAATTTCTTTTAATCAAGATTTTTTACATATTAGATTTTAAAAGACTTATTTCATAAGAATTTGTAAGATTTGAAAGGATCATTATAATTTTTTTTTTTTTTTACTTTTTTAGAACCGATATTATATGGAATTGAACCATAAATAAAAAAAGTTAATGAAAGTCAATTGGTTCAAGATGTGGACATTTGCATAAATAATAACAGAAAATTAGATCATATGAAATGGAACCATAAATAAAAACAAACATTCAAAATCATAAATCAATAAAAAAGATAACAAAGAAATGATAATTTTTAATAACGAAAAACAAAAGCTAATATTATTCAATGTTAAGTAAGCAAGGGTTGAACCACCTCCCAATATCAAGAACTTCAGCAACAATCCTCTCTTGGTGAATGGAGCAGAAAATGTCTCAAAGAACTTTCTCTGCTAATTTTATGTATGCATACTATAAGTTAACTTGAATATTATAAAATTTCTTATAAAATACAAAACAAAAAATAGTCCACAACTTGTCGGAGTTTTTCTTTATAAATCTAGTTTTGCCTCAACCATTACAACTATATTTTCTTTACAAGCTATGTTGGTGGTAATAAGCAAGCTATCAATATTTTACCACTACAAGAATTAGACCATTTAGCGTCGAATTTTTTCGACGCCATAAGTGACGATTTCGACGCAAATTATATTTAGCGTCGAAAAAATTAGACGCAAAAAATGGACGATAAAATGTCGACGAAAACCACTTTTAGCGTCGAAATAATTAAATGCGACGCTAAAAAACAGTATTCTGCGTCCAATAGATTTCGACGCTAAAGTAAAATATTCGACGCTATATTTTATATTTGGCGACGAAATATATCGACACAAAAATTCAAACTTTTAGCGTCGAAAGGTTTCGACGCTAAAGTATATTAAAAAAGTATTATATGTAAGCTTATAGCGACCATGTTTTTTACTATTAGCGTCGATATTTGTCGACGCTAAAAGTCACCTTTAGCGTCGAAACTAGTCGACGCTAACATATATTTAAAAAGAAATATATGTACGCTTACAGCGGCCATTTTGTATACTATTAGCGTCGAAATATTCGACGCTAAAAGTAAAAATTTTTATTTTTTTAAAAATTAGTAATTTACTTATTTTTTGGTCTAAAATATTTAATTTAGTTGAAAAAAAAAATGTAATTAATGACGAAATATTATATTGAAATTTGTTTTAGAAAAAAGAAATATTATATTAAATCTATTTGTTCAAAATGTTTATACAAAACTAAATATAAAATTAATTGCTACTGTGATGGGGGGACGCTCGAGCCCGATGCACCATGACTCATTGAGGCCTCGAACATCTGACGGAAAGCCAGCAGTTGCTGTTCCAACTGCTCCATCTTCTTCTCGTGGTCCATCATCTTCTTCTCGTGGTCCACCGTGACCTGTTGTAGCTTCTCCTTAGTCTGCTGCAGCTCGTCTTTGGTGGTGACTAACTCGTCTCGAAGAGAGACATTGTCCGAATTACCATTATTGCGTGCAGATGACGTTGGCTTCTTACGAGTGCCAAGACCAACATTGTAAGCTGTCTGATTCTTGAAAACCAATTGCGACAGCTGCTCATCTGGTATGGGGTCGGTCCCTGTCTCCTGAGTTTGATGTTGGAGTTCCATCATTTCGTTTTGTTTCAAAAAATAAGTTAATATTAGAATTTGAGAAAAAAAATTTAACATATATAATATTAATTATTTTATTTTAAAAACTGAAACTTACATAGCAGCGTTCGGCTTCTTCATTTATCCATTTATTCTTGTCATTGTAATGCGTCACACGGAAAAAATCTAGAAATGATTGCACCTCACATGTGCTACTCGGTTATAAACATAAAATAAATTCAATATTATTCCAGATAGTAAAAACAATTAACTGTTAAATTTTACGTTAGGATATATTTACCTCAGAATGTTCGGCACGATGTTGGATAAATGGCTTCGAACCTCCACGGTGGTTAAAACGCAAGTGACTTCGATTTTCCGCATTTGCGTGACATTTATCCTGTATTCACGAACACTGTAAGTACCGAAAACAAAGACAATTATAAATTCCGTTTATTTCAAAATTTACCTCGTGTTTTTTGCTCGACCAAAGCTCACATAAAAATGTCCAGTCTTGTTCCTCTATAAAATCAGGTTTGCGTTGTGGAGCATTTGAAGGTCCATGTTCGTCGAATATTGGTTTCAAGACTTTTGTTCTATAATCTTTATAACTTTTCCCCATGTGGTAGTCAATATATTGTTGGACATTCACTTGGGTCAGATCGAAGTCGAACCATTCCTACATGAAAATTCGAGTAACTCTAAGTATAAATAAAAATGTTAAATAACAAACAATATCGAAAACTTACAAGTAGCGAAGGGAATAGCTGGTTCATTTCGTCTCCCACGGTATCTTTCTCCAAGATACGTAGTTTTGGGGAGCTTCATATCGAGCTGTAGCTCCTATGGCTGTATTAAACGCTGAATTATGTTGTCCGACTTGAGTGTGTCCATCATCTGATATCTCTATCCGGATACGACCGTGAGCCTTAACGTACTTAGCCAACCCCAGGCCACGGGTGCATCCTCGACCCTTCACTGTACTGGACTCACCTGTGCTAGCAGAGAAATCACCAGGGCCAGTTGCCCTCGCTGATGTAGATGGAGTCGCGGTAGCCCGTTTGCGATTGCCCGGTGCCATCTGCAAAAACCCGTCGCATTAGCGTCATCAAATTCCAAATTCTTATACATATACATACATATCCATACAAGTCAATACAACTTAACAAAAGCGCTTATAACATCGAATAAACCACTGCACACAAATCACACGACTTCTCATGCACACGTTCGTATGGCGTTCTCGAACGCGTTCGAACGGACCAATTCCAGTGAGCTCACGTTCGTGTGGCGTTCTCAAACGCGTTCGAACGGACCAATTCCAGTGAGCTCACGTTCGTATGGCGTTCTCGAACGCGTTCGAACGGACCTATTCTAGTGAGTTCACGTTCGTATGTCGTTCTTTAACGCGTTCGAACGTAAATTGGGCGTTCGAACATATTAGGAACGACATACGAACGTGAACTCACTGGAATTGGTCCGTTCGAACCAGTGCTTCTCTTCTTCCTCGGCTCAGAAGCAAAAAACTCATTCATAACATAGTTATACTATTAATCATTACGTTAATATTTCAACAATATCTAAAGAGTAATTAAATCAACAACCATACATTAATCCATAAAATTATTCATCCATCACAAAATACTGTAACTTCATAATTAATCACTATTATCGTCGGTATTTGAGGATTCGTGACTGGAATCGAAGTCATCTTCATTGTCAAATTATTCTTCACTTGCTACTTCAACGCTCACTTCAGAATGAGGATTAGCTCAACGTCTGTACTAGATCGAGTTAATGTTATATTTTCAGGAACGTTGACAGTTGGTCCAACAAATATCTGTTCAGGAACTTCAAAATTGCCGGAGACTTCTTGTGTTTCATCTGATATGTCAACTCTATCTTTCTCCTGCGTGTCCCAAATGGCCCTATGTTGTAACTTTTCTACCACCATCCATCCAGTTCCTAACTTAGGATCAGGTATATATATCACTGAACGTGCTTGCGTACAAAAAATGTATGGATCATTCTTGTACCAACAACGTTGAACATTAATTGACGTGAGATGATTACTAACTTGAATTCTCCTCTTTCTGGCATTAGTGTCAAACCACTTACATTGGAATAGCACAGTATGTCGTCTGGGTCGATATATGAACTCAATGACCGATTGCAATACGCCGTAGAAGTCAATTACATCTGAGCCGTGTTCTTTGGACTACAATTCCAGAATTTTGAGTCACATGATTAACATCTCGCTGTTCGGTATGAAATCTAACTCCGTTGACAATACATCCACTGTACTCATACGCCTGCATTTGAGGCCCATAAGCCAAAGAAACCAACGAGGATTGCGAGTCCAATTGACCATTTTCCACTTGATTAATAATCTGACAATGAAATATATGTGTTAATATAACAAACTGAAATGTCTAATGTTAGGATCAAAATAAATATAAAATATTATAACTTACAGTTGTCTCAAACCATTTAGGAAATTCTTTTTTGTGGGTTTCATCAACATTATGGTCACCAGTAATTTGTAGCATTGTTAGATGTTGCCTACAATAAATTATCACGGTTAATGTATGAAAAAAATTCAGTAATGATGCACCAGAAAAACTTACGTTAAATACGGTTGCACTTCATCACAATTACTCAATATAAACCAATGCGCACGTTGAACTTCCTGACGGGTTAGTAATTTGACACCTACTGCCCAAATGATCTGTAATTTTGACGGAACACTGTGATCTCTTGGCTATTACTTGCATCTCCATCATAGTTTCGTGGCCGACGATTGAAATGAGTTTCAATATTCTGCATGTACATCGAACAAAATGTTATTGCTTCATTTATTATAACAGCTTCAGCTATTGAACCTTCAGGTCGTGCCTTGTTTTTGACATATTGTTTGTAATCTCCCAAAGCTCTGCAGATATGACAACAAGTTTGCATTAACACTAAATTATATGCAAATAAAAACGGTTACAAATTTTCTTATATAAAACTGTATATATATATATATAGTACCTCTCAATGGGATACATCCATCTGTAATGGACAGGACCTCCCTTTCTAGCTTCATCCGGTAAATGCACAGCCAGATGTACCATGACATCAAAGAAAGCGGGTGGCAAAATTCGCTCCAGCTTGCATAGGATTATCACGATTCCTCGCTCAAGGTCGTCAATAACAGATGTGTTTAATGTCCTCTGACACAATTGTTTAAAGAAGCCACATAGATCAAGTACGGCGTCGCATACATTCGGGGGGAGATAAGGTCGAATGCCAACAGGAAGGAGAATCTCGAGCAGCACATGACAATCGTGACTCTTTAATCCCGTTATTGTATCATCTCTGACCCAACGCCCAATATTGGATGCATAATTATCAGGGAATTTAACCATTTTCAGCCAATCACAGAATGATTTTCTCTCCGATTGATTGAGCACATAACTAGCAGGAGGCTTAATAAAACCTCGAGAGGAGTCTTGTAAATGCAATTCACTGCGAATTCTAAGATCTTGTAGGTCCAATCTAGCATTTACAGTGTCTTTTGTCTTACCCGGAATATTGAATAGTGTACCCACTAAACTCTCACAAATATTTTTCTCTATATGCATTACATCCAAATTATGTCGCAAACTCAGAGTCCCCCAATATTCTAACTCAAAGAAAATACTTTTTCCTGTCCAATTCAACTCTTCAGGTAACCGTTTTCGATTTTTATCTCTATTATTAGGATGTTTACCTGGTGTGCTGTCTTTGAGCTGTTGATGTTGGCAAATATGTCAAATGCAGACAATCGACTGGCTTACTCTGAGGTTCATGTTGCCCGTTAAATAATTTACTCCTCCGCCAAGGATGACTCGACTCAAGAAATCTCCTGTGCCCCGTGTATCCGATTTTATTCCGTAATCGTTGCGAAGGTGTATGATCCGCACAAACTGGACATGCCATGTATCCCTTAGTGCTCCATCCAGATAATGAACCATAGGCTGGAAAATCATTAATGGTCCATAATAATGCGGCATGCATCTGAAAATACTGCTCTGAAGCTGCATCATAGGTATGCACACCCACATTCCATAATGTTTGTAACTCATCGATCAATGGTCTCAAGTAAATATTTATATCTTTACCAGGTGAACGTGGACCAGGGATAAGCAATGACATAAACATGAACGGATCCTTCATACATTTCCATGGAGGTAAGTTATATGGAATGACAATAACGGGCCAGATGCTATAAGAGTTGTACATATTCCCAAATGGGTTAAAACCATCAGAGGCAAGACCTAACCTGACATTACGGGGGTCCTCAGCGAAACGGGGGTACATGTCATCAAATTCCTTCCATTCGGTTCCGTCCGCAGGATGTCTAAGTATGCCCTCCGCACCGATCCTCTTTTCATGATGCCACATCATATCAGTCGCTGTGTGTCGTGACATGAACAATCTCTGCAGCCTGGGCGTTAAAGGGAAATATCGCAATATCTTTTGAGGCACTTTCTTCCCCATACCACGGACTTTGTACCGACTTTCACCACATATCGGACAATGTTCAAGTGATTCATACTCGGCACGAAATAATACACAATCAAACTTACAAGCATGAATGGATTCATACCCCATTCCCAGATCACGCAACATTTTCTTTGCCTCGTAGTACGACTTAGGCAATTCGCTTCCAACCGGTAACATTTGGGCCAGTAACTCTAACATCATATCGATACTTTTGTTGGTCATTCTGTTGATCACTTTAATGTGTAATAATTTCACAACGAAATTCAAGATCGACATTCCAGCACCTTCGAATGGAATTTTTTTTGCCTCATCAAGTAGTTCACTAAATAAATTTTGATCATTTCCACTTAACACTGGCATGTCGCCACTAACACTATGACCAAGTTGTGGACCTTGTAAGTCATGCAAAATATCGGCGATATCATCGTTTGCAGGTTGATTGTAACTACTGCTCCCTTCGCCGACATCAAAAAACCGTGACTGAGAATGATACTGCTCACCGTGATAAATCCACGTACGGTAAGTGGGTGATATTCCTGGCATGTATAAATGATTATGAACTTCATCTAACCGCTTCCTTTTCATATTCAAACAATTTGCACATGGACAACGAACACGACCTTCTACATCAATGTGTTGCTTTGCGACTTCCATAAACTCAGACACTCCATTACGATATTCAACACTCAATCTATCCAGAGAGCTCATCCAATTTCTATCCATTTCAGCAGAATACCTAAATATAATAATATAATTATTAGATATCATTTTACAGTAATCAACATTACTAATTCAGTAATACTTAATTTAAGCATATATATATATATATATATATATATATATATATATATATATATATATATATATATATATATTGGTTGATAAATTAATTAAATAGTTTACAGAAAAATTCTATTTTGTTAATTAATATACTTACTCTACATATATGAATCATAAATCACTAACAAACAGCATATAACCAGCATTAAACAACATATATAATCATAAAAATTGAAAATAATAAAGAAATATGAAAGAAGATTTACCTTTTCGGAAATTGATTACAATTTTATTGAAATTTTTAGGAGAGATGTGAGGCTGTAGAGGAGAAATTCTCAGATTTCAGAGGATTTTTATGAAGGGAATGAGAGAAAAAAAACAGGAGGGGGAGAAGGGGTGGTGACCTTCTGTATTTTAATCTATCTTTAGCGTCGAATTAGTATTCGACGCTAATTGTTGCCGTTTTTAGCGTCGAAACGGTTTTTTCGACGCTAAATGTTCCATTTTTAGCGTCGAAACCGTTTTTTTTCGACGCTAAATATAAAAATTAGCGTCAGATTTAATTTAGACGCGAAAGAATCAAGGATCTGTCGGTGGAAGCTTCATAACTCTTAGCGTCGAACATTTGTTCGACGCTAAAAGTATTATTTTTGGCGTCGAATATTCAAAATCGACGCTAATTGTATACGTTTTTAGCGTCGAAACCGTTTTGTTGTCGACGCTAATATTAAAAGATAGCGTCGAATTAAATTTAGACGCGAAAGAATCAAGGACATGTCGGTGGAAGCTTCATAACTCTTTAGCGTCGAAAACATTTGCGACGCTAAAAGTATTATTTTTGGCGTCGATTATTCACATTCGACTCTAATTGATTCCGTTTTTAGCGTCGAATTTAATTTAGACGCGAAAGAGTCAAGGATTTGCCGGTGGAAACTTCATACACCTTTAGCGACGATATATTTTCGACGCTACAATTATATTTTTGGCGTCGACTCCGTGTTTCGACGCTAAAAGTGTAATATCTGGCACCAAAAATTATTACAATAATATAATTATTCAGCGTCGAATATTTTTCGACGCTAAAGTTCTGTTTTTAGCGTCGAAATATAGTTTCGACGCCAAAAACATTATATTCTGCGTCGAAGTTTTATTCCGTCGCTAAAAATATGACATATAGCGTCGAAAGTAATATTCGACGCTAAAACTAACTATTAGCGTCGCATAATGTTTCGACGCTAAATATTTGGACGCTAAAAGCCATAATTTTGTAGTGACTAACAATATAGATAACTTTTGACGAAAATACTTAATTATCTCGATTATTTTCCGAGAGTTTTTTATGACAGAATGACATTTCTCTGACCTAAGAATAAAGATAACACATCGGCATCAATGATCTTAATAATTGATAAATATTTTTTTCCTTAAATTTGGGGGTTTTTTATTTAAAAAAAATACAAGTAAAACATAGCGAGAAGAGGGGAAACGAGGAAAAACGAGGAAAAAAATCATTGTTGTGCTAAATCTCTTTGTACATTGTCATCTATCCGAATGAAGAAGTTCTGCTGGCCTCAAAGAAAATCTAAGAAATTATCTTTAAATGTGATAGAATTTTCCTCCTCAAAAATGAAATTCATTAAGAAAATTGATTGGAGGAAGAACATTACCAGTTGCATTTAAAAAAAAAGTCATATTATTTTGTTTGAAAGAAAAAAGAAGAAATTACTAATAAACAATTAATTTGTTCACGAAGAGCTAACATGTATGTTCATCTTCTGTTTTCTAACACTCAAAAATATCTTATGTAAAAGTCTCATGGGTTAGGGTATGATTTTTTATAGAGTTTGATATTTATAATTTTCACTAAAAAGTCTCACAGAATCACACATATAAAAAAATCCTTCAAAATAATTATGTTTTTCAATACCATAAGACTTTCTATTACTTGTTTAAAGTCCTGATTGAATATCACTAGATTTGCATACACCCTTTAAAAAATCATAATAGTCTTAATGGAATACCACAAGACTTTTTAGATTATTTAAAAATCTTAATTGAATACCACAAGACTTATTTAACCCAAAAAAGTCTTTTAAAATCTCAATTGAATACACACTCCTTCATGTTGATGTTTTTGTTAGGATGGAATAATTTTATGAAGAGTTTATTTCAGAAAATGACTAATTTGGTTTATTTGTAACAAGATTTGATTTTACTGTATTTAATATAATATAACGAATTTCAAAATTTTTAATAGCTTAGTTTTCTTAATTTATAGAACCCATCTAGTTTCAAAGATTATTTTTAAGTATGGCTTTCAGATACAGAGATACCAGTATTATACACAGCATGCCCCATGAGGCTATGTATTGTTGTCCTCTTATCCTGATATGGCCCATGATATGGACCATGTACAGTTAATCCATATATCTGGTGGATGTATCGTTCTAGATATGGACTTTTCTAGGCCTGAGGCCGTTTTGCATGTTGTGTTATGTGTGGTTGTGTTAAATTGTAATTCTAGGTCATTTCGAGGTGTTGGATTAGATCCAGGTTACATGACTTCTAGCAAAAATCATGCTGAAATTTTAATAGCATCAGAGGCTTATGGAGATGGGTTATCATTGTCTATTACCGGTAGTGTCCAGGCTTAGGCGAAATGTTGCACTAAGAGCATCAAATATTTATATTTTTCTTCGCAATTGCAATGTTTGATTATAGTTTTAAGGAAATTTCTAATTTTCCAAATAAATTTATCAATATATACTACTATAAAATAAAATCTTTTAGAGCTCTTCTATTGATTCAAGGGAAATGATGAGCTTATTGGTTTATTAAATTATTAATTACTAATTTTTTTAATTACTAATTCTTAATTTATAATTTATTAATTACTAATTAACTATTAATAGCACTTGAAAATTCAATGAATTTAATGATACATTGTTTCATATTAATTACTAATTCTTGATTTTTTATTTATTAATATATATACTATTAATAACACTTGAAAATTCAATGATACAATTATTAATTTTTTCATTATTAATAACACTTGAAAATTCAATAAATTTAATGATACTTTGTTTCGTATTAATTACTAAATAACCTTCTAGGTTATTTATTTTTTTCGCAAGTCTTTGACCGAATCTACAAATTAAGTTTTTTTTTCCTTTGTTTAATTGAAAAATACACAAGATCTTACATTTTATTATTGAATTTGTTTGCAGAGTCAGCATTTGATAGGATTGATGTGCAACCCAGAGATCATGTCAAGCTCTTTGATGAAGAAGAATTTTGTCAGAGACTATTAGTGGAAGGAAATATTTGTTCAAAATTTATGACTTTAGTTTTTATCATATGGAGGTTTTTCTTCCTTTGAGGTTTTGGTTCAACCGTAGTAATAGTTATAAATGTGATATTTTGATCAAATTTTATGAAATTTTAATTGCATGGATTGCGAATTTAATTTAAAAAATCATTTTTGTATTATTTAAACCATATTCCTAATGTTTAACCATTTTTATTTGCGTGTGTATATATTATGTGCAATGCAGATATAATATTTGGATTGAATTGGCTAGATATACGTATTGGTTTTCAAAAACTTAGGTCATAATCACTGTCAAACTCCCATTAAAAAAAAAAAAAAGAGGATTATAAAATATTATTCATATGCTGATATAAAAGGAAAAATATTAAAATCACAAATTATAAATATAAAATCAAAATAAACCCACGCATCGCGAAGATTCTAAGCTAGTTATATATAAATTCTTATTTAATAACTGTTAATCATAATTTGTAAAAAGCTCAATTCAGTACTAAATCCAAGTCTGAATAAGATTTCTTAGGTGATGTTGTCCTTATTTTAACTAAGCCAAAATGTTGCTAAATAAAGACAAAAAAAAAAAAAAGAAGACTATTAGGTTTTATGTTTTTGATGTGGTATTAGGTTTTAAGCCTTAGTAAACTTTGATTTTGATATAGAGTAATGATAGAGAGAAACATATAAATTGCACGGATCCAACTACAGATGCTTATGTGGCTGAACAGCCACCACAAAACCATTACAAGAATATCTTGATTTTGTGGTGGTTGTCCAGTTACATAAGTATTTGTGGTTTGATTTATGTAATTTATTTATGTTTTTAATATTTTTGTTTGATATAATTAACGACTTTATGTTTTGGTAATTGTAAACATTAAATTTAACAAACAGTAACGGTGATTTTGTTTAGGACGTCTGAATTTTACAAAATCCGGATTAAAACTAGGATTGAAATCCGAATTTGAACTAGGATAGTGTAGAATTATTTTACACAGTCCCAACCACATATTAAATCCATATTTTACTCCATATATATTCATTTTTATTTTTCATATTAATCTTAAATTTCATTTGAATATGATAATGAATACAATACAAGCAACACTCTTTATACTGAAAAAGGAAAAAACAAAAACAAACAATATACTAAAATAAGCCACTCAATACTGAAACCAAACGAACTTCAAAACATACATAGCTTTTTCTTCATTCTCAAATGTGTCATCAACTGATCAATATATGGCTTTCTGAAGCAGAATATATATTTGAACTTGGAAGTGTAGGCCTTACATAATCGTGCAACTGGTAGCAATACTCGCAAAGTGAAGTCCAGTTTCCAATATTCTATATGCTGTCCCCCAGCGACTCTACAAATCAATAAATTAATAAGCATAGCTCAGATAATAAGTATAGTATCTAATTTTTTTTTTTAAAAAAAAATAAGAAAAAAGAATATATAAACTCATAATTTGACGAAACAGTTCCAAAACCACTTATTTTAAAAAGCAATCACACAACACAGAGACCCTCATGATTTTATAAACTTTGAGGGTCTATGTGTCCTAAAGATAGATATGTGTGATCGTTTCTGAAAGTAAGGGTTTTCTTAAATATCATAACAAACCTTGAGTGTAAGGGTCTTTCTTCTGTATATTATAACAAACCTTGAGGGTTTTGATTTCATTTTCCCAAATGATAATGAAATTATGCATACAATATGACCATATTGTTAAATTTATTAATCAAGGTTTATTTTGCCAAAACTCACCCTTCTCTCCGGTGGGATATTTGCATTATATGGAACAATTGCATGATGCGAAGAATTTTGTGAATTATAGCGAGAATATGGAACAATCCTTTGGCTCCTACTAGGACTTGGCTGCAATCATTCAATTACAAAATTATATATAAAAAAATAAATAAAATATCAAACATTTTTAGTATTCAATATTTGAAACATGGGTAATATATTTTATACACATACCTCATCATAAAATTCATCTTCCCCGTCCTCCTCTAAAGCAGACTTTCTCATAGACTCAAGCAAAGCAAAATTATCCACAAACTGCTCAAGCCTATGCCTGTGGTTGCAACCTTCTTCACGGAAGCATTCAAGGCAGATACTGTAAGGAAAGGTCCTGGTTTTGAAGCACATCATGCAAGTGAAATACTCACGGGGTATGAAGTTTCTGCACTGACGGCACATTGGCCTTCCACTTTTAAGTATATAGTAGAGTGTCAGAACTTCATTGAAATCTAAACCTCTGTTACCATCTGTGTCTAGTTCATTGAAGAAGTTACGAGTACACATGTTCCGATCATGTGCTTCTTGTGACATGAATTCTGAAAACTCCCTGAAACTTACCCTACCATTTCCATCTTCGTCCATGGATTGGAAAAACTCGTTGAATAAACGTCTTTCATCTTCGGTGCCCGACTCATAATAGGCTAAAGCAACCTCGCTCAACTTCTCCATTACCTTTTTGTTGTTTGTTTGTTTGTTTTGCTTTGCTTTGCGGCCTTTGCCAGAGATTATGATGAGTGTGGTTCCTTTATATATACATACATATATGTATGTATATTTGTACACATATTTGTAATCTTCATTCGGTGTTGTGCTGAATTTTGTACAAATTTTTTTTTAAAATTATAATTGGAAGTTTATTAAATAAAAATTTATTAGTAATTAAAATTTAATTAACTATTCATTACTATACATACACGCGTGACAGAAAATTATAAAAAACAGAATACATAAAATATTAATATTTGATCCAAAGTCTATTTAAAAACTCATCAAAAAAAAATCTGACTTTCAATTTTTTTCTGTGTTTTATTATTTTTTATCTCCATAATCATCATACTTCTATCACTATAAAAAATTAGGTCTTTAGAGTCGAATGGTATCGACGCTAAAATTAAGTATTTCGACGCTAAACATAATTTGCGTCGAAACATTTCAACGCTAATGTTGTACGCAAAAATGTGGAAGAGAAAGACAATTAGCGTCGAAATTTCTAATTTCGATGCTAAAAACATATATTTTGCGTCGAAATATTTTCGACGATAAATTTTATTTTGCGACGCTAAAGTACATATTTGGCGACGAAAATATGCGACGCTAAAATGTCTATTTTAGCGTCGAATATATTCGACGCCAAAATCAATAAATTATTAAAAAATAATTTATATTTTATTACTTTTAGCGTCAAACATTTCGATGCTAAAAGTCTATTTTAGCGTCGAATCTATTCGACACCAAAATCAATAAATTATTAAAAAATAAATATTATTTTATTACTTTTAGCGTCGAATAAGTCGACGCTAAAAGTTAATTTTTTATTATTATTTTACATACATTTGCTCTGAAATATTCAATTTAATATTTTAAAAATATTATTATTTTAAAAAAATTACCGAATAATAGTACAATAATTTTTATTCTAATAATTAATTTATTATTATAATGAAAATTTATTAAATAAATACATAGTCAATTAAAACTATCAGTGGTGAATGTTTATACAATTGAAAATAAAATTTATTGCTGCTGTGATGGGAAGGCACTCGAGCCCGATGCACTCCGGCCGAGTGAGGCCTCCAACATCTTCCGGAAAGCCCTTATCTGCTGGTCGAAATCCTGCATCTTCTTTTCATGGTCCACCTTGACCTGCAGTAGTGTCTCCTGAGTCTTCTTCAGCTCGTCTTCAGTATTTTCCAACCTGTTCATGGTGGTGGCTAGCTCCTCTCGAAGGCACGAGTCAGGTTTAGAAGAAATAGTAGTGCGCCCAGATGACGTCGGCTTCTTACGAATGCCAAGGCCGACATTGTATGCTGTCTGGTTCTTGAAAACCAATTGCGACAACTCATCATCCGGTATAGGGTCGGACCATGTCTTTCGAGTTTGATGTTGGAGCTCCACCATTCTGTGTTCCTTTGACCATTCAGTGTTCTCCTGGTACTACAATTCCATAATTCTGAGTAACATGTGAAAAATATCGCTGCTCGGTATGAAATCTAACTCTGTTCACAACGCATCCACTGTATTCGTAAGCCTGCTTTTGAGGCCCATATGCCAATGCAACTAACAAAGAGGACGAGTCCAGTTGACCATTTTGTACTTGGTGGTTTATCTAATACATGATAATATTTATGTGTTAATATAACAAACATTAAATATTTACTGTTAGGATAAAAATAAATAGTCAATGTTAGGGCTTATAGTTGCTAGGGGTGTTCACGGGTCGGGTCGGGTCATATTTTTTGATTTTTTTTATGACCTGATCGGGTCGGGTAATTCAGATCTTCGACCCGAATCCCGAAATTTGAGAATGTAACCCGCGCGGGTCAGGTCAAAAAATTGCGGGTCGGATCGGGTCAACATAATATACAGTAAATATAATATATATATTTTATTGATACAAATTTTATAAGATATGTGCGTAGCTGAAATGACAAAGGCTTTGATTAATATGCACGTGATCTCAGGTTCGATTCCCAGCAACAACATTTTATTTTTAAAGAAAGAAAAAACATAATTTTTCGGAATTGTTGAAGATGTGATTCGAACTTGGGACCACTTAAACACCAAGTAAATACTTTGTCATTCCAGCTATAATTGCTTCTGGTTAAAATTGTATCATTAAAAATATATATTATAATTATAATATCATTTACATCAGGTCGGGTCAGACCCGAGTTTTCTGAGCTAAACCCGTGACCCGACCTGAAATTTCGGGTCCGGTCAAAATTGACCCGAAATTGAATTTTAAAATTCAATAACCCGACCGGGTCGGGTCGGGTCGGTCTGGGTTGGGTCGGGTCGGCCCGGGTTGGGTCGGGCCGACCGTATGAACACCCCTAACAGTTACCTCAAACCATTCAAGAAATTCTTTTTTATGTCTTCCATCAACGTTGTGGTCACTACCACATTATAGCATGGTAATATGTTGCCTACAAAAACTGAGTTACGTTAATGTATGACAATAAAAATATAGTTATGCAACGACTAGACTTACGTTAAGTACGGTTGCACTTCATCGCAATTACTCAATATAAACCAATGCGCACGTTGAGCTTCCTCAATTGTTAGCAATTTGACACCTAATGCTCTAAACGGTCTGCAATTTTGACGGAACATTGTGATATCTTGCTGATTATTGTCATCTCCATCATAGTTTCTTGGCCGACGATTAAAAGGAGTTTCAATATTCTGCATGTACATCGAACAAAATGTTATTGCCTCACTTATTAAGACCGCATCTGCTATTGACCCTTCAGGACACACTTTGTTTTTCACATATTGTTTGTAATATCCCAAAGCCATGCATATATCACAACAAATTTTCATTATTAATAATGTAAAATCAAAATTTAAAAATGTAATATTTAAAATTTAATATTACCTCTCAATGGGGTACATCCATCTGTAATGGACTAGACCTCCCCTCCTAGCTTCGGATGGTAAATGCACGGCCAGATGTACCATCACATCAAAAAAAAAGGGTGACAATATTCGCTCCGGCTTGCATAGGATTATCACGATTCCTCGCTCAAGTTCATCAATAACATATGTGGTTAATGTCCTCTAACATAATTGTTTGAAGAAGCCACATAGATCAAGTACGACGTCACATATATTTAATGGCAGATAAGGTCGAATGCCAACATGAAGGATAATCTCCAGAAGCACATGACAGTCGTGACTCTTTAACCCAGTTATTGTATCATCTCTGACCCAACGTCCAATATTCGATGAATAATCATCATGAAATTTAATCATTTTCAGCTAATCACAAAATGATTTTCTCTCTGATTGAGTTATCACGTAACTAGCATATGGCTTGATAAGACCTCGATGAGTGACCTGTAAATGCAATTCACTGCGAATTCTAAGATCATATAGGTCCAATCTAGCATTTACAGTGTCTTTCGTCTTACCCGGAATATTGAACAATTTGCCCACTAAACTCTCGCATATGTTTTTTTTTCTATATGCATTATATCCAAATTATGTCGCAGACTCAGACTCACTCAATACTCTAACTCAAAGAAAATACTCTTTCATGTCCAATTCAACTATTCAGGTTGACGTTTCAATTTTTATCTCTATTATTAGGATGTTTCCCTGGTGTGCTGTCTATGAGATGTTGATGTTGGCAAAGTATGTCGAATCCAGACAATGGACTGGACATACTCTGAGGTTCTTGTTGTCCGTTGAATAATTTACTTCTCCGCCAAGGATGACTCAACTCAAGAAATCTCATGTGCCCTGTGTATCCTATTTTATTCTGTAACCGTTGCGAAGGTGTTTGACCCCCACAAACTGGACATGCCATGTATCTCTTAGTGCTCCATCCAGATAATGAACCATAAGCTGGAAAATTATTAATGGTCCATAATAATTCGGCATGCATATGAAAATATTGTTGAGAAACTGCATCATAGGTATGCATACCCACATTCCATAATGTTTGTAACTCATCGATCAATGGTCTCGAGTAAATATTCATATCTTTACTAGGGGAACGTGGACCAGAGATAAGCAATGACATATGTTGAGTTTCAATCAAGTCCCAAGGATCATAAATCATGCATAAACGAGTATGAATACAACCAAATGAGGTGCGGAAAAGACTCACATGGATCGGTTGGATGCGGCGAAGATGGAGTGCGAACTGCTCTCCCTTGCTCGGCAGTGGCTTCCTCATGCAGTGGGCTGCTCGGTTTCACTGGTTATTGTCTCCTCCATGATCGGCCATTGATGAACACCATTGAAGCTCCAAGCTTCAAGCTCAAAAATGGATTCCAATCTCATAAATTCGTTTCCCTATCACCATAGTATAACCCAAGGTGTGTGCTAGCAGCACATCTTCTTCCTTGCTTCTCATTTGCTCGGTCAAACCAGAAGAAAAGATGAAGAAGAATCGGCCTAGGAGACCGTGAGAGAGGTGAAGGGTTTTTGGCTCCAAAAGCCTAAAACTGTAAGTCATTGCAAGAGAGAGAGAGAAAAGCTTTTTCATTTTGTTTTATATATTTACCAAGTAAATAATAAATAAAACATATATAACTTTTAATACAAAAGTCAAAAAGCAAGAAATAAATAATGTTATATTTCATTTCAAGCTTTTAAAAGCTTTTCATCAACTCAAATCAACTATTCACATCAAATCCATCCACTTTAATAAAGTGACAACATGTCATGTCACATCACTCAAAGTGACAAGTGACTTGACGATTGATGCGACTAGCGATTTGACGCTTGATGTGACTTGCGTGCCGTACTCGAATTCGAAATGCGAATGCGCTCGCAATCACTCTCGGGCTCGGGTTCGTTAATTCCAAATTAACGAATTTTCCGTCGCGTCGTAATTAAATGATTACGCCTAGCGAATTCACTATTCACGTCGCTACGAATTAATTCTAAATTAATTTGTTCGCCCGAATTAAAATCCAATTTCAATTCCGCGTCGAAATCTAATTTCGTTATAATATATCGAATATATTAATTTATCGATTAATTCCAAATTAATCGTTCTCTCTCTTTAACGATATTTTATCCGAGATAAAATATCTCCGTAATTAATCCCAGATTAATTAAAGTGCGAGTCATACGTCATCGGTGAATCTTCAGGAAGCGACCCATGAGATCTCCGGATATGTTGGCAGTAAATACGGTCGTCCGACTATCCGAACACGTAAGTACCTCGTACTACGTTTATACCGATTTACAAGAAAAGGTTGGCTTCTAGCAAAGCGTCATGCCTACCCAATTCTCCAGAAATATTCTTACAGGAATATATAGATCTGTATCAAGCGTAGTATACCGTAGTATTGTGTATATCGGCCCAGTATCGGATAGTCACGTGCTAGGGCTGGGGCTGGATAAGTGTCTGCCCCGTCCGAATCACATGTCGGATGTCTGGTAACTAGTCTCTATAATCGGATATGCATGACCTAGTCATAATATCCCGATGGTTGCGCAACACTTAAGAGCACTAGTACCGTATCCTGCGTGACATCATCTCCAATATGACTGAAGTGATACTTCCGTCTTGACATCACACCCAATACACTACGACTCTCTGATAAACCCAGAAGTGGTGTACGCAGAACCGGTTAAAGCCCTGTACCACCAAGACCAAAGTCTACCGATTATTGTAAGTATTAGCGATGCAAGTCTCAGGTTAAGACTATACACACCTACCTTGATTTCGGCCTCCCATAGACACATAGTCATAATACCAATGGGATTCCGAGGGGTCTATCCAGAGCGAAGCTGTTTCCCGTACCATCGGTGAAACACGACCTCCTATCGCACTTGCATAAGTATCCAATATTTATATATATGAGAACTATGTCGTTGTGCCCTCACAACGCACACAAGTGCAATACTAGCCTATTCCGCATTATCGATGTCCAGTCTCGATAATACTCCGGCTAGGGATATTTAATGATTAATCCTTCGGGGACTGATACTGTCTCATATCATTCTCAGTCCAGGAACTAATCATAGGGACCTCTCTTCATTTATATATCTATGGTGATTTAATCAAAAATGATGAGAGTGCAATTTCCTTGTCACATAGTTAATTTGCTACAACAACACAATGATCTGTGCAAATAGTGACGCTATGGGTCATTTTGTCCAACAATCTCCCACTTGGCACATAGCCAGTCACTCAAGTGTCCCACACCCGAACTATGAACGGTTCGCTCAAATTGCTGAGGAAAGGTTTTCGTCAGCGGATTTGCTTAATTATCGTCTGACGCGATTTACATGATCATCACATCGCCACGATGTATGATCCGAACGAATCAGATGATATAGAAGTATATATCTGGATCGTCGATGAGACCTTTAATTCCTTAGCCTGTGCTGACGCCTAGCTCAGCTGCTAAAAGAACTATATCTAATCTAATTAGATTTATTTTCGATCCAAATGGCTTCTATTGCTGCCTCAGCTGCAGCAATAATCCGCATTTGTTGTTTATTCGGCAACAGTTATCTTGCTCGGAAGATTTCCAGCTCACTATCCCAGTGTTCAAACTTTATAGTACCGCAGTATTTACCGGTTTGGAAACTTGCAACAGTGATCATAGTCACTTCAAGTTCTCCTACTCCATAATTTAAGACAGCATCTTTAGTTCTCTCAGATACTAACAGATGTTCTTAATCTTCAATCCAGTGACTATCACTTGGATTGACCCGATTGTGACTCCATATGCTCGAAGCGTATGAGACACCAATACAAGTACATTTTAAATGTACAATTTCCAGAGAGTGTTAACAACTCCAAATCTATCCCTGTAGATCTTTATTCCTTGAATAAAGGTTGTTACTCCCCAGAATTCTATGGAGAATTTCTTATGAAAGCCAAGCTTTCACCGATTGCTTTATGGGAATTTCATTATCAGTGCTCTCCCACTAACCTCCTTATATACACAAGAATTATTTCGTTTTGAGTCAAATCATAAACCATTATGATTATTTCAAAACGTCAGTTCCAAGAACCTTATGCTTGTTTCAATCCAAACATGGATCGAATAACCCGCAAACCTTGTTTGTCGGTTATACAAAATCGTCAGGATGTTGTAAGCATCCTCCAAAAGGTTTCCTTTTCAGGAAAGCGATTTTGATCTGCAACTGACACATTTCAGAAATGAAATATGCAGTTATCAACAACCATCTTCAAAATGGATTTACCATGGCAACAGGTAAAAGGTTGAACCGTTATTAACACAATGTTGATAATGATACCTTTCCGTCAAAAGCCCAGCTTTGTACGTTGGTATGTTGCCTTCCATGTATGTCTTCCTTGAAGACGTTTAATGTACCAATAGGCACAATGCCTTGTGGTACAACAACTAGTATTCAATAGTTATTATACATGGAATCCATTTCGGATTCATGGCACTTTGCCATAATAGGGAGTCGATACCTCGTATCACTTCCTCAAAACGTAGTCGATGGATATACCTTCATAAGATTGACATCTTATGAGGTTAGATCAGAAACCCATACCCTAGGTCGTTTTCTGACTCTTTCCGATCTACTCAGTTCTTGTGTATTCGAAGATTAATGGTACAGATTCATCATTGATGAACTATTTGTGTTCCATTACAGACCTTGTGCCTTGAACAATATTACTCCGATTTTCATCGAGTATCACTATCCTCCCACTGACCACTGCATATCGGTATTCCTCTCAGGAAAAACCGCATGGTGAGCAACAATCACATTGTTCTCATGTGAGATTATAAGTACTATACTTAAGGTTTCCCTTAGGATAACCTATATTGGCACTTATCCAATTTGGGTCCTTAGTTTGGTATCATCCAAACGTTATGCCTGGCATACCCAAATTATCAGGAATGAGAAACCTCGTTTCTTCCCTGTTCATATCCTATATGACATCTATCAAACAGATTTATATGGAACCTTATTCTAAATAAGTTATTGCACTGTTAAAACTTATCCGTTGAAGGAAATGGTAGCTCAGAGCGACTCGTGATAAACCTTATCATGTCCAACAAAATCGGTTTTAGTTCGGACACACCGTCTAACTAACGTGTCTCGGGAGGAGTCCTCATATGAAAGAATACCGTACTCTTTCATGTACATATGAAACTTACTGTTTAAGTATTTTCCAATACGGTCTTACCGTGGCGGAATAATACTATAGCCGATCTGTTTTTCTATTTCGTGTCGAAACTCTAAAAGTTTCCGATTTGTGTTCTTCAGAAGAAACACATAACCATAATGTGATGCCACATCCGTTTAAGGTCACGAAATATTCATGTTCACATCTAGCCTAGCTAGATATGGGCCCACTTACTTCACCATGAATAGGGCTAACAGGTCGGTGGCCCTTACTATTACCAAAGTAAATAGTATTTTAGGTACTTTACCTAATAAACTAGATTCGCAGACCTTATTTGAATAGTCAAATCAGTCCTAGTACCCACTCTTCAAAAGTGTGGATATACGAGTCTCGTTTAATTGTGTCCTAGACAACAATGCCACAAATAAGTCTTTATTGATCAAATCAATTTGAGCTATTTATTTGTCATTTTATATGTTTGAGATTTTATTTATATTCAAAATATAAATTCTGTTATTTACATCTAATGTATTTATCTCAGTATCATCTTTATATAATAAAACACTCAGTGTTCTATAATATAAAGGTTTATCCACAATGGATTAAACACTGATATAGAGATAATGTCTCTAGTCAAACTAGTTACATTATAACAGTCCCTAATTTAAGTATATACCCAAAGGGTAGTTCCTAAACTTAGGTATCTACGGTCGAAACAGCGACTTTCGTCCCGTTTCCGATTCGCAGAGAAATCTCGGCTTGAAATCAGTATCCAGCTCATAGCGGATTCTGAACATCAATACATATATTTTATGTACCACACTAAGTATTAAAATCCAATTTCAATACTAGTAGTGAACATAACTTTGACAAATATTTTTAAAGTTAGAGCCTCGCCCTTTCTTTAATTCCTTCGTGTCTTCCATATCCAAATGGTAGTCACTTTGGGATATGTCAATTATCTTTTCAATATTTCACAAACCTTTGGCCAGCCTTGGGTTTCGGAATATCGAAACGATGTGCACCTCGTGCTGCATGCCCAATTGCAAACTTTGACTTTATCTCCTCTAGAATAGTCAATTAATTCTCCAAGAATTATAAATTACAATTTTAATACTTCTTAAATCTAAAATTAGATTTATGACAAGTATATTAAATTAAGCATTAAAGTCATCATCACATAAATCTTCCAAAGATTTTATGCTCTACTTATTTTGCTTAATTTTGGGCTTAAGGTATAATAAGTTATTTTATCAAATAAAGTAACCTATTATTTATTCCCAATTTGAAAATTGAATTATTTAAAATATTTAAATCCCAGATTATATTTTAAATGTCCAACTTTTCAATTTTATCTTGATTACAATAGTCCAACTATTTAATCAACGATTAGTGGTACTATATATATTATAATGATTATAATAGTCCAACTATATAATCAAATATAATCTAAATTAATTAACCTCAATTACATTGATTACTATAATCCAATTATAAAATCAACTGTAAACTGAAATTAATTAATTCAAATATATTGATTAATATAATCCAATTATATATAATCAAGTATAATACAGTCCAACTGTTTATTAAAACAACAATTTGAATATTAGTCCAACTAACATTTAATCTAATGACGAAATAATTTAAATGAGCGCGTATGGCGAGTAATTGAACGAATATTGCAAATTCAATTCTTGCCTCCCACTATTTTTCGTCGAGCCTCTAACCCTCTGTCGAGTACTCGGGAAACCGTGTTTCCTAGTGGGCTAGGATCCCGTTAAATATCACACAATCTTGACTTTGGCCAACAAATTGTATGATAATTAACTAGGTAGATCTCGAAGATCAATTGGATCTCATCCAACTCCTAGATCCAGTAGGTGGACATCCAAGTCCTAAACATATATCATATATATGCCTATATATCGAATATATACCCTAACCTTTTTTCCTCTGAATCAACTAGGCCTTGGCTTTGGCACAACAAACCTAGTGATCCCAGTCAAGCGCGGACCCATTGACATGGAAGCTTCGTAATCAATGTCAATGGACAAGAAGTGGTCTTGACTTTGGCCAACAAACCACAACTTGGACACGACACCGATATGGAACAAAGCCTCGTGATTAAAACACATCTTCGACGGACAAGGGCTTGACTTTGGCCAACAACCCCTGCCAATCTCGGATCTTGAGTAAGAATCACTCAATGGAAGGAAAATAAACGCTTGATATTTAACGAGGGTTTTTCGCGTGCAAATTGGCTACCAATTTATTATCTTTGTTAAGGTCTCATCATCATACACCCTTAAACATGCATTCTAAACACATAATAAAGCGCATATGTAAAATAATAATGATATGCGGATGGATATTTTACACATTGATCCTAGATCAAATCTCTCACTTTCTCTCTCCAAGCTAGCACTTGCATTACTTCTACCCGTTACACTACACTTCTAAAGAAACCTCACTTACATTGAGGGGAATAGGTGAGAATAGAATACAAAGAATAAGAGATAAGGCTGGACTCGCAGGTCCAATTAATAAATCAAATTTATTACAACAATTTCTAAAATTGCCCCACCCGACTAATATCCATCCGATATACATTATTCAAGCATCACAACCATGTATTCATACAAGCATGTTATCAATCAATCTAATCAAATTAATTAATCTTGATAATTAGTGATCATCCAATGTTCAAATAAAGATTTGATTTTGTTCGAGTCAAACTCGTATTGCGAACACGTACTCAAAGTACGATTTCTCAAATAAAATTAAATTACATGATTAAATCCAATTTAATACGTATTTAATTCTAATTCATTATTTAATTCCAAATTAAATATTACACTTTATAAAATAAACCTTTACGACTTAAATTCCAAATTTAATCGTTTCGGGTCTCAAAGCCCGATTAATATCCAATATTAATTTAATTAAGTCTAATGGGCTTTTAATTAATTTCTTGAGGCGTGGACTTTTGGTCAACTCGGGTCAAACCCGAATAACCAAAATCCAATCCGGGAGTTACCCCATAAGCCCATAAATTAATTTAGGCCCATTAGGCCCAATTAAACGTTAAAGGTCCATTAGTCGCATTTGGGCCTTTTGGAAGCGGTTTTGGGCCTAATTGGATCCAACCAATTTTGGCCTAAACCAACTTTGTACAACAAAGTCCAATAAACCTTTACGACTTAAATTCCAAATTTAATCGTTTCGGGTCTCAAAGCCCGATTTATATCCAATATTAATTTATTAAGTCTAATGGGCTTTTAATTAATTTCTTGAGGCGTGGACTTTTGGTCAACTCGGGTCAAACCCGAATAACCAAAATCCAATCCGGGAGTTACCCCATAAGCCCATAAAAATTTAGGCCCATTAGGCCCAATTAAACGTTAAAGGTCCATTAGTCGCATTTGGGCCTTTTGGAAGCGGTTTTGGGCCTAATTGGATCCACCAATTTTGGCCTAAACCAACTTTGTACAACAAAGTCCAATAAACCCAATAACAACTTTAAAAGCCCAAATCCAATTTTAAGGCCCAATAATTTAATTTCAAAAATTCCAAATTTTCCAATTAATTACCTAAAGTGTATAGCATTATTAATTACCAAATCAAAGTTTCCAAAACACTAAATTTGTCCAATTAATCATGCTTAACATCAATTAATCATGTCCAACATAATTAAATCAAAATCAAACCCAATTTCATGCTTCAAGTGTCTCGGCCATAAGGGGAAAATTATGTCCAAATCACATTCAATCCAATTGAACCAAATAAACATAAATTCAACATCCCTCAATGATTTCCATCATCCAATGAACAAAAAATCAAAAATCCAAGACATTAGGGCACTTGCCAAATTCGGCCATCACAAGCAAATTGGGGAAAATTTTCCAAACACTTTTCATCAAATTGATCTAATCAATCATCAATTAAACAACATTTAAGCATTCTAAATCATCCAATTTCATTAAACATGCTCAAAATCAAGTTTACCCAAATTTGTCATGCCCAAAATTTGGGGAAAAATGGATCCAACCAAATTCATGAATTGATTATGCACAACATCAATTCAACCTCATTCAAGCATACTATACTAAACAATTTAATCATTTGATGCTCAAAATGAGTTTACCCAAATTAAAGTTTTGGCCAACAATAAGCAAATTGGGGAAAATCAATCCAATTAATTTTTCTTCAAATTGATTTCATATAACTCTAAGTTATTTATATACAAACATTCTTAAACAAACAATTTGTCAAAATCATGCTTAAATCAAAAAGCCCCAAATTTTGCTCAAGAACCCTAAATTCGTTTTATGCACAAATGGCTCAAGATACCATTGTTGAGTTTCAATCAAGTCCCAAGGATCATAAATCATGCATAAACGAGTATGAATACAACCAAATGAGGTGCAGAAAAGACTCACATGGATCGGTTGGATGCGGCGAAGATGGAGTGCGAACTGCTCTCCCTTGCTCGGCAGTGGCTTCCTCATGCAGTGGGCTGCTCGGTTTCACTGGTTATTGTCTCCTCCATGATCGGCCATTGATGAACACCATTGAAGCTCCAAGCTTCAAGCTCCAAAAATGGATTCCAAGCTCATAAATTCGTTTCCCTATCACCATAGTATAACCCAAGGTGTGTGCTAGCACCACATCTTCTTCCTTGCTTCTCATTTGCTCGGTCAAACCAGAAGAAAAGATGAAGAAGAATCGGCCAAGGAGACCGTGAGAGAGGTGAAGGGTTTTTGGCTCCAAAAGCCTAAAACCGTAAGTCATTGCAAGAGAGAGAGAGAAGCTTTTTCATTTTGTTTTATATATTTACCAGTAAATAATAAATAAAACATATATAACTTTTAATACAAAAGTCAAAAAGCAAGAAATAAATAATGTTATATTTCATTTCAAGCTTTTAAAAGCTTTTCATCAACTCAAATCAACTATTCACATCAAATCCATCCACTTTAATAAAGTGACAACATGTCATGTCACATCACTCAAAGTGACAAGTGACTTGACGATTGATGCGACTAGCGATTTGACGATTGATGTGACTTGCGTGCCGTACTCGAATTCGAAATGCGAATGCGCTCGCAATCACTCTCGGGCTCGGGTTCGTTAATTCCAAATTAACGAATTTTCCGTCGCGTCGTAATTAAATGATTACGCCTAGCGAATTCACTATTCACGTCGCTGACGAATTAATTCTAAATTAATTCGTTCGCCCGAATTAAAATCCAATTTCAATTCTGCGTCGAAATCTAATTTCGTTATAATATATCGAATATATTAATTTATCGATTAATTCCAAATTAATCGTTCTCTCTCTTTAACGATATTTTATCCGAGATAAAATATCTCCGTAATTAATCCTAGATTAATTTTCTCTCTCATCGAATTAATCCAGATTAATTAAAGTGCGAGTCATACGTCATCGGTGAATCTTCAGGAAGCGACCCATGAGATCTCCGGATATGTTGGCAGTAAATACGGTCGTCCGACTATCCGAACACGTAAGTACCTCGTACTACGTTTATACCGATTTACAAGAAAAGGTTGGCTTCTAGCAAAGCGCCATGCCTACCCAATTCTCCAGAAATATTCTTACAGGAATATATAGATCTGTATCAAGCGTAGTATACCGTAGTATTGTGTATATCGGCCCAGTATCGGATAGTCACGTGCTAGGGCTGGGGCTGGATAAGTGTCTGCCCCGTCCGAATCACATGTCGGATGTCTGGTAACTAGTCTCTATAATCGGATATGCATGACCTAGTCATAATATCCCGATGGTTGCGCAACACTTAAGAGCACTAGTACCGTATCATGCGTGACATCATCTCCAATATGACTGAAGTGATACTTCCGTCTTGACATCACACCCAATACACTACGACTCTCTGATAAACCCAGAAGTGGTGTACGCAGAACCGGTTAAAGCCCTGTACCACCAAGACCAAAGTCTACCGATTATCGTAAGTATTAGCGATGCAAGTCTCAGGTTAAGACTATACACACCTACCTTGATTTCGGCCTCCCATAGACACATAGTCATAATACCAATGGGATTCCGAGGGGTCTATCCAGAGCGAAGCTGTTTCCCGTACCATCGGTGAAACACGACCTCCTATCGCACTTGCATAAGTATCCAATATTTATATATATGAGAACTATGTCGTTGTGCCCTCACAACGCACACAAGTGCAATACTAGCCTATTCCGCATTATCGATGTCCAGTCTCGATAATACTCCGGCTAGGGATATTTAATGATTAATCCTTCGGGGACTGATACTGTCTGATATCATTCTCAGTCCAGGAACTAATCATAGGGACCTCTCTTCATTTATATATCTATGGTGATTTAATCACAAATGATGAGAGTGCAATTTCCTTGTCACATAGTTAATTTGCTACAACAACACAATGATCTGTGCAAATAGTGACGCTATGGGTCATTTTGTCCAACAACATAAACATGAACAGATCCTTCATACATTTCCATGGAGGTAAGTTATATGGAATAACAATAACGGGTCACATGCTGTAAGAGTTGTACATATTCCCAAACGGCTTAAAACCATCGGAGGCGAGACCTAACCTGATATTACAGGGGTCCTCAGCGAAATATGGGTACATGTCATCAAATTCCTTCCACTCGGTTCCATCGGCAGGATGTCTGAGTATGCCCTCCGTACCGATCCTTTTTTCATGATGTCACATCATGTCAGTCGCTGTGTGTGGTGACATGAACAACCTCTGCAGCCTGGGCGTTAATGGGAAATAAATATCTTCTGAGGCAGTTTCTTCCCCATACCATGGACTTTATACCGACTCTCACCACATATCGTATAATATTCAAGTGATTCATACTCGGCACGAAATAATACACAGTCATACTTACAAGCATGAATGGATTCATACCCCATTCCCAGATCACGTAATATTTTCTTTGCCTCGTAATACGACTTAGGTAATTCACTTCCAACCGGTAACATTTGCCTCAGTAAGTCTAGCATCCTATCAATACTTTTTGTTGATCATTCTGTTGATCACTTTAATATAATAATTTCACAACGAAATTCAAGATCGACATCCAGTACCTTCAAATGGTATTTTTTTTGCCTCTTCAAGTAGTTCACTAAATAAATTCTGATCATTTCCACTTAACACTGGTATGTCACTGCTAACACTATGACCAACTTGTGGACCTTGTAAGTCATGCAAAGCATCAGTTATCTCATCGTTTGCAGATTGATTGTAACTACTACTCCCTTCACCGGAATCAATAAACCGTGATTGAGAATTATACCGGCCACCATGATAAATCCACGTACGGTAAGTTGGTGATATTCCCGGCATGTATAAATGATTATGAACTTCATCTAACCGTTTCATTTTCCTATTCAAACAATTTGTACATGGACACTGAACACGACCTTATGCATCAATGTGTTGTCTTACCGATTCATGAACTCATACACTCCATTATGGTATTCAACACTCAATCTATCCACTGAGCTCATCCAATTTATATCTATTCCAGCCAAATATCTAAATATAAAAATATAATTATTAGACATCATATTACACTCATCAACATCATCAATTCATTAATTATTTATTTAAGCATAAACATATATATTCAATTAATTAATTAATTAGTTACAAAATAAAACATATTTAGTTAATTAACTACTCTACATATATGCATCATAAACCACTAACACAAGGTATATAATTAACATAATTATAAAAAAAATGAAAACCATAATTTTTTAGAAAGATTAAACTGAAATTAATTAAGTGAAAGTACTTATTCTTTGCAAATATAAAGAAAAATAATAAAGAGATATGAAAGAAAACTTACCTTATGGAAAATTAATTAGAGTTTTATTGAAAATTTGTAGGAGAGTTGTGAGATTGCAGATGAGAGACTAAGATTGCAGAGGATGAGAGAAAGAACATAGGGGGAAAGAAGGGTTGGTGGTGCTGCATTTTAATATAGTTTTAGCATCGAATTAAAGGAATTCGACACTAAAAATGTGACATTTAGCGTCGAAATTGAATTTCAACGCTAAAGGTAAAGGGACTGTCAGTGGTATTGTCATAAACCTTTAGCGTCGCAAAACTATTCGACGCTAAATGTCAGATTTTTAGCATCAAATACTTATTTGCGACGCTAAAAGTTATAATTTTATCGTCGCAAATTAATTCGACGCCAAAGGTAAGGGGAATAGTTGAAAACCTTTAGCGTCGACATAAGTTCGACGTTAAAATTACAACTTTTAGCGTGGTATTGAATATTCGACGTTAAAAGTTGACCCTTTTGCATCCAAAAGGAATTTCGACGCTAAAAGTGTGATAATTGGCGTCGAATATATTCATCGATGCTAAAAGTAATTATTAGCTTTGAAACTAATTTCGACGCTAAATTCTTGGATGCTAAAGGTACATTTTCTTGTAGTGTATGGATAAAATAACGTAAAGGAAGGATGATATTTTGTTCCTCTTAAATACTTTTTTTTTAACCATTTAGGTGCTTAATAAATTTTTAAGATCATATTTTTATCACTAATGTTAAAAAATAACAAAAAAAACAAAACAAATTATTGAAGAATAAATGGTCAGCAGCTGCAAAAAATTTTGGTGACTAGCGGGTTGTTCAATCGCGAGCAGAAATGAGTTGTGGTTCAAGAAAACTGACCCGAACATTTTGTAGCATGGACTCTGATAATAAAAAATATCATATATTTAGAGGTAGAGAGTAGGGGTGTGCATTAATCGATTTTAACCGATTAACCGAACCGTTCCGACCAATTTTTTTTATTACGGTTCGGTTAATTCGGTTAAATCGGTTATTGCGGTTAAAATTTTTAACTTTTTTCGGTTATTCGGTTCGGTTACGGTCATGAGATTCGTATAACCGAACCGACCGATTAACCGAAATTACTATATATATATATATACTCTCAATTGGTTGTAGTTATATTGATTTGATAATACTACCCGAAAATAAAATTGATAAAATTCAAATGACAAGCTGCATTAACAGCTTGGTTTTGACTCTTTTTAATTTCTCTCAAGAATTTAAAGATAAAAATACATAAAATTTCAAATGTGTAGATTTTGCATCGTGGTGGATTCGTGACCTTTAAAATTTCTAACATGGCAGGTTTGGAAGGAAATCTGAGGCCGTGACAATCATCGAGAGTTTAAAAAATATTTCTCTCGCATGTAATTAAATATAGATATATTTAATCAAATGTTAGTTAGAATCGGTATTTTTAGAATCAGATATGTGATCGAATTAGTGATCCAAAAAATTTAATGTGTCAGTGGTTCGACTGGTTGAAACGTTCCGAAAAAATCGGTAGAACCGACCTACATCATATATAATTTTACTAATTAAAAATTATAAAAAATATTAAATTTTACTTTATTGGATTGGTTAATAACCGAATTAACCATAACCGACCGAAATATAATGATTAATTGGTTAATGGTTATGTGTCATAAATTGGTTAAATCGGTCACACTTTTATTTAACCGAAAATTTCGGTTACGGTTAAAAAATCAAGGATTAACCGACCGAACCGACCGATGCACACCACTAGTAGAGAGGATGGGCGTATCCAAGGGAAGGAAGTTTCCCAACAACTTACTGAGATCATTCAATGGGTGAATATGATTAAATAAATCGTATTGGCAGAGCAATTTGCGATTAAATTACTTAATATAACTCTATAATTTGCTGGTTAATTGGTTGACTTGATATGCTGACCCTCTTTGATTTCATATATAACTTTTGAAATTTTCAATATATGTTTTTAGTCAGCTGTATTTGGTAGCTATAGTCTATATTGAAATATGATAAACACATCGCTGTTTTCTTAATTAATTATGATTAATAGTCACTTAAGAAGTGGTAAACTACATAATGACGATATCCTTATGACATACATATAACTAGTGAGGTAGAGTTGATGTGCCTATCGTAATTCTGGTCTCGTCTTGATTGTGTATTTAGAAAGAAGCATCGTCTCGAATCTTGTATTGATTTTTAATTCGAGATATTTGTCTTGAAACTATACGGGATTTTGATTTTCGATGAGTAGAAGTAGGATATTTTGTAGGGATGATAAAATAAATTAACGAATCGAATTTCTGTTGAATTTTAAACGAATCGAAATGTGATAAATTTGTATTCGACTCGTTTAATAACGAAACATAAACAAATATTCATTAAGTCTTGACATGATTCAATGACATAGATTATGGTAAGTTATTTATATTAATTATTCATAAACGTGTATATGTGAAATATCCAATTAAATGATTTACTAAAAATGACCAATCAAATCTAGATAATATTATATTCAAAATAAATCTAGACAACATTATTATTTTTGTGATAATTGATAATAACTTATTGAACTTAATTGAAAAGTACCAAAAAGAAAATAATAAATGAATAAATGAATCGATGAGCTCAAATTCATAATAAATGAATTAAATCGAATTAATACATTTATTAACAGAATCAATTTTTACAATTTCGATATTGGGATTGGCCTTAACAACTTGGAACAATATTAATATTCTTGTCGAGTCTCAATCACTAGCTATAGCCAATGATCCTGCAATATATTAAAAACGTACCATGACTAAACTAATGCAATGAGATTTTCAAGTTGCTATTAGTGCATCATCATCATCATAATAATAATAATAATAATAATAATCATCATCATCATCAAAATAAAGGAAATGCTTTGACCTTTAGTTTTCTCATTATCACATCGGTGTATTGAATTATTATCATATTAATCATTGATTTTATGACCATTTAGAATCCTGGTGTACAGAAGAACGTCCAGAGTAAGACAAAAACGAGTGCTTCAACGGACGGTGGAGTTTGATGACGAAGACTGCAAACGAGAATTTATTTCTTCTATTTTCTCTCTAACTTTATCTTTTATAAATTCTTGGCTTGTTACAATGATTAACTTATTTTTATCGAATATTATGAGTAGCTAATTCATTAAATTCAGGGTTGTAATGGATCCCAAGCATGTTTAATTAATTATTTGCACATTTTTATTTTTTTGGGATTGTTATTGATCATTTATCATTCTCCGTGCTTTAATGCTTATGTTATTTGTCTCGCTAACAATAGAATATTCTTGGTAAATCCTTAGAAACCGACAGAGGGAATTTGGGTTAGTTATGGGAATAATAACGTGTGATTTATTCTTTCAACTAAATTTCGATAAATCAACTCATCTTCTCAATAGTTTAGTTTAAGTTAAGTAGGTTAGACTTGATATTAATAAGAGAAATAATTAGTCTTTGTGGGTTCGACATCTGAATTTTTGTCACCATATTACTTGAGCGATATGTGTGTTTGCGTGTTAGATTTATAAAATCACGATTAAGTTTTTGGCGCCGTTGTCGGGGACTTAATTTATTTTTCTTTATTAAAACTAGGAAAACTTTATTTGCTTAGCTAGACACCCCTCATTTTTTTTTCCTTTTAATTTTTTTTTTGATTTCGGACATCATGAATGATAATCAGCCTGAACGACGGACAGTAGCAGCACCTATCCCAATTCGGGACAGGACGATACCGATCATTGATGGACTCATATCTTGTATCGTCCCACCATCCCTTCAGGCCAACACATGCGACATCAAGACATGTATCCAAATGATACAACAATCAGTGCAGTTTAGGGGTGGCCCTAATGAGGATCCAAATGCACACATGCGTAATTTTCTAGAAATATATAGCACTTTCAACTTCACTAGAGGGGCAGAAGAAGTAATGTTGAATTCGGAGCTTGGAGCGCCAAATTGAATAATGTATTGTATATTTTATTATTTAATAATAAAATAACTACATTTTCATTTCATACCTTATTAATGGTATTGTCATTATGCATATTAGATTGATGTATAAATATGCTAAGAATGACATCGACCTTAGAATAGTCTTGTAGTAATACTGGACACTAGGTTGTCCGACATTGGGATAAGTATTACTATTATAACTATTCTTAAAGTATATATATTCCTAGTCGTTAGTTTTGGCATACGGTCGAATTTCTATAACCTAGAAGACTAGCACATGTCGTATATTGGAATTAGAGTTCCAATTATTTAACCCGATGTAGCATGAGCTTTGGAAGCTCATATAGACGTGTGAGTATTGGTTGGACCGAATACTGAATGACTCACAGGTGATTCCTAATAGTTGGAAGTACACATCACCGTCAATATGAATCTTCTCGAGTCGAGTAGCATATGTGTAACACCCCACCAGAGGCAGGATGCTACCGGCAGGAGACAGTATTAACCCATCTCCATAAGCCTCTGAATTCACCGAAAATTCGACATGATGTATCCTAAAATTGGACAACCTAGATTGCAGTCCAGAATCAAAGGCAATCCAAGAATACTCTAAACCAGTAAAAGGACCTCAGGTCCACGCAAATCTCATCAAAATCATATCCTAAGGGCTCCGCCCACACTATCTATCAACACTCAAGGGCTATGTGCCCACCATATCATAAATAATCAAAACTTTAACTTATTAATACAAACCACGTGCTCGGCACGATAAATAAAACAATAAATCATATATCTTAATCTTCTAAAACTTTTCCCAGGACATTTGCGATGGTGACTGCCGTTTGGGTGATCCACGTCTCGAACATTACTTCAAAGTTGGAGTGGTTGACCCATGTGGTAGCCAACCTGCAAAACTAGCAACTGGTTTGGTGTGAGTTATTAAAACTCAGTAAGTAACCATGCTAGTATTACAAATAAACAAATCAAACATACCAACAATTTATCAAATTTACTAAATTATTACAAGTTCGATTTATTAGCTTATTATTATCCTTTATACTTAACCCATGTCAAATTCTCATGTCTACATATTCACATATACACCAAACTATTAACCAAACATCCAAATCATATAATATGTCATTTTACATAGAAACCATTCCAATCATAAGAAACTTGAAGTCACATTCTTAAACTTTATTACGAATGCACATCTATGAAATACCATCAATTCGGTAAACCAAATAAACGTTCTTCTATACCAAAACAAACCTCTTTTATCTTTATTCAAATACGGTAACCTTACAATAGTTTAACATTCGGGATTCATATGCACTCGTACATACTGTAGCACACTTTTTTTTATATACATGCAATTACAATTTTAGAGTTCTTAAACATATACATACGTTCCAATACAATTTAACAAACACACGTTATAACATTTAATGCTCATATTAGTTTTCAAATTCATTCATTCATTTCACATAAGCATACAATATCCGTATATTTTATGAGTTCTATCATACACACACATACACACAGACATATATGCAATCATCGCGTAGCCAACCATGGAGCACACATAACAATCAATACACCAGAGAACAGATTTTCAGACAATACAAACATATGGCTGGCTTACACACACAATGCTCGTACGAGACTCATTACCTATTTTAGAATAGGTATGACATGAATTCTGTTCGAACGGATTCCTAACCAGCTCGACTTCTACACTGCGAGACTATCAACCAATCAACATACACACATCACACATAACACGTGACACAATTTTATCACACGATCTCACATACACAAGCACATACATGTCAAACATTACTTAGCATATGATATACATACGTATATACATCAAACATATATTCATACGTATTACTTCGAGTTCCCATACCATAGCGTTTAACAATCTTCATGTCTTTTACTTATCAATCAAATACACACTGTTTCCAGAATTATTATAAGAAATATTAATTCATAAACAAATCCATTCGTACATGTACTTTACTCATTCAAAGAGCTTAGCTTATACCAATTTTGAAAATCATGGTTTGCCTCCATTCATCAATTCTGTATACCCAACCTATACATGTCTTAACACTATATGCATATATAAATACATATTCATTCACATACACATTTTCATATCGTTACAGGTTCATAGCCTTACGTACATTCATGCATACACATAGACATTAAGCTCGTCAAACATTTCACTTCAAATCAAAGCATTAATAAAAATCCATACTCGTGGCGATCGATAAACTTAACTACACATGATCTCGAACTTTGTTCTCAAGAATATCTCTTGGCTAACCTCATCTTATCCTAAACACTTCTATCATTTCCATATACATATATTTAACATAAATCAATCATTCAAGTGCTCATCGCATGGGTTACTTACCTGGCTTCGCGAGTACTCCAGGTCATAACCAAATCTGCCAAAACAAATGGCGAAATGCCATCAGAATCACGATTTACGAAGTTCTCGACTTAACTACGATAAAATTATGGATCTTTCCGGAACAAGCAAATCAAATCCAATTTCAATGATTTGAATTTCAATAATCTTAAAACACCATTACAAACTATTCCAAGCCATTAGTTCACCTAAATTCTCGGTTTACGTATTTTTGGAAAATCTTTCGAAAAAGTTTCCGCAAACACTATGGAAGGGTCCCAACCCATCGAACCTACCTGGATTTATCCAAACATGTTCGTAATATCATATATAACTCATAAGTATCGTTAAAATAAAAAACAAATCATCATGCGCAAAAACCCACTTTTACCAGAAACTAACATATTCTATCGGATCGATCAAACTTGTTCCGTTTTCACTCGGATTCTACTGAATGCCCATATTCAATATACTAACACTCAAACAATTCAATTCATATCAATAAGTTAATCTACGAAGCTACTGAAAATATACGTACGTTTAGCGACAAACTTGAAATTAGCGAGTTTTTACCAGGAGTTCTTTCCGAGATTTCGAGGCCATATACGGACTCCAAACGATCCCACGAACGCGCTGGAATCGACAGAATTCTGATCGGAGTTAGTGTTCATCTTAGGTCGCTATTCATCTAAGCCTTTCTTCCTCGTTTTACATGCAACCGGGCACGGAATGGAAAATCTATCATCGCCAACTTATAGTACTCTCTAAGAGCTTCGATTTGGCGGGTGGCTCGGGCCGTGAGACGAAACGATGAGCCGGAATCGACAAACCCATCTTGCGCGTCTCTTCCTCTGTTTCTCGCCCTTGCAGGCGCTTTCAGCATCGCCGCCTGCCATTGTTGGACGTAGGGTAACTGGATGCTTCTTCCGGTGTCATCGCGACGGCTGGCCACCGGCGCGACCAGTGCGTCGCTGTTCCCCTTTTGTAGACGGGGGTGTGTGTGGGTGATGTAGAGAATATATGAAAGTTTCGGAATTTCTAAAAACTTCGAGGTATATATAGAAAATTTTTCGAAAATTAAAATATGACCCCGTGAAATTACAATCAGGTCTCTGCCATGGGATTTTCTCAAAAATTCATTTTTGTGAAGCTCTTTTG
This sequence comes from Zanthoxylum bungeanum, assembly GCA_019454045.1. NCBI lineage: Eukaryota > Viridiplantae > Streptophyta > Magnoliopsida > Sapindales > Rutaceae > Zanthoxylum > Zanthoxylum bungeanum. Next base: position 63,736 of record SKCR01046105.1, on the reverse strand, counting down.
AAGCAAATTTGGAAAAGTGTTCAACATGAAAGTTATTCATCTCGGAAAAACGAGTCTCATGGTTTTAAAATCAGCTCAATCGGAGTTCATTTACTATCTTTATAGTCGAAACAAGAAATATTTACGCCTATAATGATATAATCAGGAATCGTGTAACCGGTTCTCGAAACCACGTATTTTCCAACGCGATGAATCTTCACTTTAAAATATTTCGATATATTTTATAACACATAAACTCTGATTTTCGATCACCATCTCGTTCCAAATCCTTAACTTTAATTCAGAAACTTTCCCAAACTGTTCTGAAAAACCCGGGATATTACAATATATGATCCTTTGACTATAAGATAACATTGATTTTGTATGAGATCATCCACACTTTGATGCCATGTATGTCAGAAACATTTCATTATCTGGCCTCTAGATGTTCATTGGGTGTGAACCAATGCTCTCGTTAATCAAGTACGAATCAAGATAGGATTCGTCGGCCCGTATGTATACCATAAGGGGTTTACGTATCCATGTGAGTAAGTCACGATTCTTAAGACTTTGGCCAAAACCAATCGCCTAGGGCGTATCCATGTAAAGAATCGTGGACATGTCGACATGAGATGTATGCTTCGAAAACTTGACGATGTATTTTATATTTCCTAAGCACAACTCGAATAGCCTATGACGGAAGGATTGATAAAAATATGTGATGATCTCGACTTGTATAGTTCAGAAAGGTCGTTCGTGTTCTTCGTGAATTCGGAGGTGGCCGAATTACGTACATATTAGCTAGGCTTATATGACGAACATGTCTGAACTTAGAGAGTCCCAATATGAAGTGTACTCGCTGAGCACTTGGGTAGCCGATTAATTTTGATAAAAGATAATATTCAATATTATAATTATCAACTAAGATAATCAAGTGTTATTGGATAATATTGATTATTTAATTTGACCTAATTGGATTAATTCGATAATTACACAATGGCATAATTATAAATTCATAAATATCTTTACCATTTGAGGATATTTTGTTAAATGTAAATATGTAATTATATGTGTTTTGGCTTGATTTAATTGGATTAAATCAAAGTGGAATATATGTAACTAATCCATTAATTAAGCTTTGTCTTGATTTAATTGGATTAAATCAAAGTGGAATATATGTAATTAATCCATTAATTAAGCTTTGTCTTGATTTAATTGGATTAAATCAAAATGGTAGATAAATGTGATTAGTCACACCTAATTATACATATTTAGATAAATTAGATTAAGCCCACATAAAAGTTGATTAGAACTTTCAGTAATTAAAAATTTCTTAAGTTTTGCTATAAATAGCAAGTTTGAGCAATGTTTTAATTAAGCTTGAGAAAGCTAAATACAAGCAATTCTTGGAGAAATTAGCATAAGTTAGAGAAGTGTTTAGAGAAACTTTGTGAGGTCTCTACAATATTTCATTTATGAGAAATCAAGATTTCATCTTGGAGTGAAACTTGCTAGCATTGGAATCAAGATTGGATCTTTGAGTCAAGCTTGCAAACCTTGGAAGTTCTCCAACCATTTCAACTAGGAGAATGAAATTGGATCTTTGTATCAAGCTTACTAAGTAATGTTTGATCTTCCCCTAGTTATGTTCTTCATTAGTGAGTTTTCATTAGTGAGACATATAGTGATGAATTATATATCGGATGCATGATTACATGGCTTAAAGTTGAAATAAGGTTAATAAATTGTGTTAGGATGCTTTGGAAGTATAAACACAATATGCTTGTTAATTAGGTCAAAGATGTTCATGTTGGACATAGAACAATTAATAAGAGTTTGGAACTCTAGATTAAAACTTATAGCTATGGTTACCATTCTATAATCATTTGACCACATTTTGGTGAACTAGAATTGTTCATGAGACATTTCATTGTGGGATTCTAAATTGGTTTGTGTTTTGATTCAAACAAATACATTTATATATTTAGAATACATGCATGTTAGTTGTATAACATGTGTTGTAGTTGGTTTTGACGTTAAAATTGGTTTTAAGGTGTATTGAAAAGATAGGAGAAAATTAAAAGTGTTTAGGATTGATTTGAAGGTTGAAATTGTTCACTGCCTAAGGGAGCGTCGCGACACTGACCATCAGACCTAGGAGCGTCGCAACTCCCACTTTACCATTTCACGATGCCGAGACGTTTAGATCTCGCAGTTACTCTCGCACTTTGGTGCGTCTCGACTCTGAGGGTTGATGAACATTAAAACTTTATTTTCTCTGTTCTGAAGTTTCCAGACTCCGATTTGGTCCCCATTTTTCCTACGGACTCGTATCAAAATTTAGTTTTCATTAAAATGATTTAAAATACACATATCTGTAATATCTTTGGGTTAGAGCCACTACCGCTACGCGGGGCACTAATCCGACCATATGGGTTCCACAATTGCCCCAACAGAATGGTATCAGCACAAGTCTTTACCACACAATACATGTTTTTGAATCTATGCAATGATAATTTTAATTTAATTATGCATAAGTCATATTAGATATGCATTGCATGTTTTAAATTAAAATTTTAATTTTGACCAAAGCATGTTAATGACTTGATTGTCATAAATCTCCCATGATTAGGTGATTACTTTTAAGTAATAAGTATTAATAATATTGAAATATTATTGGAAGGTCCGTCTTGTCAATACGGAGATGAATGAGTTCTTACTACTTATGCTCAAGACCGTCAATATTGTGATATAAATGCTCGGAACTTAGGTCGCTCCGGTAAAATATTAGATTTAGCGTGATGAGTTAACGCAATCACCCAATATCGTCACTATTGTGAGGGTGTAGATATAAAGCTCATTAGTGCATATTGATAAGTATACACCTGGAATACGTCTTAATCCAATACCGTCTTTATTGTGAGGATAAGAAACGATTCAGGACCAAACTATGAGTCACATGAATGTGATTGACCTTGGAGGTATACCTAATAAATTTATAAAGGCCAAGACAATCATTATTGTGAGGCTGAAATAAATATCATGGAATATACTTCCCGCTATGAAATTTTGATAGTCAAATTTCTATTTTTCCGTTAAGAGAGATTACGTAATTATGTAAAGTAGTGGGATGACACTAATAGATTTAAAATTCCATAATCAATTAGTGTTATTATTTTAAAATGAAAAATATTCTACTACTGTTTAAAATATTGTCTTGTAGATGGCTGCCGCAAATCCATTGATGCGACTCTTGGATTCCAATAAACTGAAAGGAGCCGAAAACTATTTCGAATGGGAAATGAACATTCGCCTTGTCTTGGAGTTTGAAAAGTTGACTTATGTAACTATTAATACATTGCCTGTTGAAATTGATCCTGACTCCATTTCTGAAGAGCGAGAAACTTTTTTACAAAATGGAAAGATGATAACCTGAAGGTGAAATCCTTCATTTTAGGATCGATGGTTCCAGATTTGCTCAGACAGTACATAGAAGTACCAGATGCTTGGAGCATTATGCGAACACTGAAGGAGTTGTTCGAGGAAAATCAAGAAATCAAAATATATCGGAGGTCTAAGGAATTATTCCATGCTGAACTCAAGGATGGATGAGCTGTCAGCATTAATGATTTGAACATGATCAACCAAATCTGATATTTAGAACGACATGGTATTGTGATTGATGAATGGCTAGGCCGTAATTTGATTATGTCTTCTTTGTCTGGAACTTATGCTGGCTTTGTGTTAAACTTCCACATGCATTCGATGAAAGCCAGTTATGAAGAACTTAATAACATGTTACGCACGACGGAGCATGATTTGAAAAAAGACTGTTGGGGTTGGTGCTCAGAGCGCCAATTCCCGGTTGTATCTCTTTATGAATAGTTCTGTAAAACATTATTATTATGAATAATATATGCAGTTTCTATAATATAATATATCTTTTAATATGGTAACGACGTAATGACCTTAAAATGACTAGTCATGGTGCTGTTGCAAAAGCGTCGCAACCGACATTGAGTAGCATCATGACGTTGTCATTCTCAGACAGTTCCTGGTCAAGTTTTACACTACTTGGTCAGTATAGTAAACCCATTGAGACTGGTACATGTCGTATACTGGAATATATGATTCCAATTGTTTCTCAATAAACCATAAGTCTTTGAGACTAGTATAGACGTGTAGGTGTTTATAGAGGATAAACACTGAACGACTCACCGAAGATTCTTAATGGATGATACACCAACATCAATAAGAATCTATCGGGTTGAGTAGCACTTGTGATTCTTCGACTTGAGATACCACTGTGGGCACATGAGACATCTTCCACACTTAGATGGCAGTCACGTCACCGATCTATTTAGATCAGACCTCCGCCTGTTCGTTGGGTGTGGATAGATCCTTATGGTGTCATGTGTGTATCGAGATAGGATCTGTCAGTTCTGTGTATCAGAGCATAGGTAGTCCATATGATTAGCAATCAGATAAAAACCATGGGCCCGTGGTACAATTTAGAAGTTAGTTCTAAATGTTCTTTTTGAGATTGCTAATAGAGACGTCGACAGGATAATCCCTATAGAGATTTGACGTTTACATCTATATCTCTGGTATATATCCGGATACCTGTGACGGAGGAATTATATATTTGCCATGACCTCGACCTGTATGATTCAACGAGTTTATCTGTGATCGTCATAATTTACGGGTGGATTAATTATGGACACGAAATTGAATTTCGTGACGGATATACCTGAATCTAGAGAGTCTCACTAATGAAATAACTCGTAGAGCACTATGGATACATTTATAAATAATATTGTTTGTTTATAAAGTTGTTTAAAGGTTAAACGGAAATTACATGTGTAGGGACCCAATAGTCATTTCGTAATTTTTATTTATTTGCATTTAATGTTAGATTTTATCAAATACACATTAATTAATTGTCAAATTGAGATATTTGACTTATATCATAAATATATATGTATTTGATATTTAATGTAAATATAATACATATATTTAATATATTTATATTTAAATAATTATTTAATTATTTAATTATTTAATTGTTAAATGATTAAATTCATTAAAGATACAAATATCCTAAAGTTGTGATATTTTGTTTAATGGCTTTAGTTGCCTTTGTTGACTTGTTATAAAGTTATTAAAGTTGTAATGATTAAATATAACAAGTTGATAAAGCTAATTAAATGAAACAAAAATTGAGAAAATATCTAGATATTTTATATACCTAAAATTCGGCCATGGGCTATTATTTTTGGTATATATTGTTTTGTTTTAATTTAGGGTTTCATTAAGTCAAAAACCTTTATCAAAAACTCCATTAAAGAAAGAAAAAGAAGCTTGAGACAAAGAAAAGAAAAACAAAGAAAAAGCTTGGATTTAAGTAAGTATTTCCAATCTTCCATTAGAGAGAAAAATATTCCTCTTGTTGTGGGCTTCATCTTGTGATGTTCTTATGATTTTCTATTCTTTATTCTTTGTATTTTTGGAGGATGGAAGTTTTGGAATGGGTTGAGCATGTATAAAGATCAAAGAATGCTTTTAATAACAAGCATTCTTTTGATGTTTTTAGAAACTTGTTGCTAATCTAGAATTATTGACCCACTCTTAAATGACCTAGATTTGTTCTATAGTTGTTTCATTGTGGTGAGGCTTGATTGTAATGGAAGAAACATGATTGAAGTGTTGGATTTAACCAATTTGGTCTAATTTATCCAATTTGATGAAATTGAAAAATTAAGGTTTGAGACCACTTCCAAATTTGGGGCTTTTCATTTATATGGTGTATTTGGATGTTTATATGATGCATGTAAAATATTGGGTTAATTGGATTTCATCTTCATGTGTTTTGAACATGTAAAGTGCAAAATGCACAATTTGCCCTCCAATGAGGCTCTCGGCCAAGGCATATTACTTTGGGAATTTTTGTTGCAATTTGAATTTCAATGCGTAAGACATGTTAAATTCATATATGTAATGATTTAGAATCATCCAAAATCGTTTCGAACAATTTCGGATTAAAATGAACAAAATGTAAAGTTTATGGGTAATTCGGTAATTACACAAAAATATGATTTGTTGTGTAATATTTCATAATTTGATAATTAGGTAATTAAATAAATAAGTTTATTTAATTAATCTGAGAAAAAGTTTTGAAATCGGAAAATTTTGATTTTCCACTATTCCTCTGCGTTACCGGATTTCCGTTATAAAATCCCTTCAAAATGGTATCAGAGCGAGTCTGATTCTAGGCCCCCTAATATGATTAGCCCTTTAAATTTAATGTTTAATCATGTTTTCTTAACTTTATACATGCATGTTTTAATCTAATTTGATTAGATTTAGGGTACATGTAATTATGTATTTGATGCATGTTTTGTGGTCCGTCTTGTCAATACGGTTTATGAAAATTTCTTTGTGACTACATCTGAGACTGTGCCTCTGCTGTGAGGGTGTAGCCGATAGAGATTTATTTATACCGGATATATATAAGATACTAGATAAATTCAAGCGAAAGCGGAATCATGAACGTGCCCCAGCTGTCAGGGTTACGCAAGTAACTTGAGTTTATCATTGACGAGTTTAACCTTGGTACGTCTCCTTGTGGGCCTGCCTTAGCAGCGACAACGAGAAACGACCAGGACCAGAAACCCAGGAGTCACTAGTGAATGATTGACAAATGAGTTGTCTACCTGATGAATTTATGTAGGCGAGACCGTGCCTCTGCTGTGAGCTGAAATATATTCACGGGATCCACTTTTCATTATTTGTATTTAATTTAATTATTAAATCTTTGTATTCTGTTTGGGGATTACAGTATTGCATGATTTAATGGGAGGTACATTTTTAGATTAAAAATTCATGATCTAGTTTATGCTTATGATACTATATGAAACTGCTTAATTTCTGCTAACCGTTTTTCGTAATCTTTATGATAGATTTGCGATGGTGGCACCATCCATTATTCAGTTTGCGCGTATGCTTGATGCGAACAAACTCAAAGGCGCTGATAACTTCGCCGATTTGGAATTGGATTTGAGGATTGTCCTCGACTCCGAGAAGTTGGGATATGTTCTTGAGGGTCCACTGCCTCTTGCTGTGGCAGAGGATGCTACACCGGAAGAACGTGAATTCTTCCAAGCTTGGAAGGATGATGATTTAAAAGTTAAATCATACATCTTAAGTTCGCTTTCACCGGGGCTCAATAAATAATATTATGGCATGTCAAATGCGTATAGTATGATGACTCGATTAAGACAATCATTTGCGAACCAAGAACAAGTTGTTGTTCATAAAGTCGCAATGGAATTGTTCCATGCGTGGTTGGATGAGGGGCAAGCTGTTAGCCCACATGCTCTTCAGATGATCGATTTGATCGATCAACTGAGGCAACATAATCTTATTCTGAATGACATTCTCTGTAGGAATGTCATTCTTGGTTCGCTCTCAGCTTCTTATCGCCAGTTGATGTACTTCAACATGAATGGGATTATCTGTACCTACCAAGAGCTGCATAGGATGTTGCTCACGGCGGAAGAGGACCTCAAGAAGGGAGTACTGACTCGCCCTCCAAGACTTACTTCACTTTCTGCTTCTTCCCAGACTTGGTCAAAGGGAAAGAAGAAGAAAGGGAAGAAGAAGAAGTGCCTCGGTCCTCAACCACAAGCAAATATATCAAAGCCCAATAGGGCTTCTGAAGACAAGTGCCATCACTGCAGCAAAGTCGGGCACTGGAAAATGAACTGTCCTGACTACATTACCCAGCTGAGGAGGGAGAGAGCATCGACATCAGATACATTTATTTTTCCAGTTATTGATAAATCTTTAGCTTGTGAAGCCGTTACATCCACCTGGATTTTAGACTCTGCTTGTCCCATTCACATTTGCAATTCGTTGCAGGTGCTAAAGGAAAGTAGGAAACTGAAGCCTGGAGAGATGCAGTTGCGGTTTGGGAGTGGAGACTCACTGGATGCAGTTGCAATGGGAGTATGCGAGATCTCTTTGCTGAAAGGGACACTTTTGTTAAATGATTTTTATTTTGTGCCTGGATGTGTAGCTAATATTATATCACTTTTTGTATTGGATACAGAAGGCTTTCGTATTAATATTAAGAACTGTTCTTTGTATTTATATGATAAAAGTAATATTCAGATCCTTTGTTGTCCAAACCAGTATGGACATTATACATTGCAAACTTCAAGAGATATTTTAAATACTGGAGTTAATAAACGTAGTAAACCTGTAATTAATAATACTGAACTTTGGCATATGCGGCTGGGTCACATAGGCGTTAAACGCCTTACCCAATTGGTTAGGAATGGTTTGAAACCGGATCTTACCATTGAATATTATCCAACTTATGAATCATGTATTCAGGGTAAGATGACTAAAGCCCCATTTTCTGGTGTTGGACACTGTGCCACTAACTTATTGGAACTCATATATTCTGATGTATGTGGTCCACTAAGTCAGACTGCTCACAGTGGTTATTCGTACTTCGTTACCTTTACCGATGATCTGTCACGGTACGGTTATGTCTATTTGATGCGACATAAATCGGAAACCTTTGAAAAGTTCAAAGAGTTCCGAAATGAAGTAGAAAAACAAACTGGTCAATATATTAAATGTCTTCGATCCGTTCGAGGTGGCGAATATATGAGCAGTGAGTTCATGGATTATATGAAGAAGAATGGGATTCTCGCTCAATATACTCCTCCAGGTACTCCACAGCACAATGGAGTGTCTGAGAGGAGAAATCGGACTTTATTGGATATGGTCCAATCGATGTTGAGTTTCACAGATTTGCCCTACTACTTATGGGGATACTCTCTTTTAACAGTTGCACATCTTTTGAATAAGATTCCTTCAAAATTTGTTCCTACGACTCCGTATGAGATATGGTTCGGTAGGAGACCAAATCTTAGTTACATTAAGGTTTGGGGTTGTCCTGCCTATGTCAGGGTGACTCAACAAAATAAGCTTTCGCCTCGAGGGCAAAAGTTTAGGTTTGTCGGATATCCTTCGAATACGAGGGGATATCTATTCTATGATACCAAGTTTATTTTACTTATATCATAAATATATATGTATTTGATATTTAATATTTAATGTAAATATAATACATATATTTAATATATTTATATTTAAATAATTATTTAATTATTAAATGATTAAATTAATTAAAGATACAAATATCTTAAAGTTGTGATATTTTATTTAATGGCTTTAGTTGCCTTTGTTGACTTGTTATAAAGTTATTAAAGTTGTAATGATTAAATATAAGAAGTTGATAAATCTAATTAAATGAAACAAAAATTGAGAAAATATCTAGATATTTTATATACCTAAATTTCGGCCAAGGGCTATTATTTTTGGTATATATTGTTTTGTTTTCATTTAGGGTTTCATTAAGTCAAAAACCTTTACCAAAAAATCCATTAAAGAAAGAAAAAGAAGCTTGAGACAAAGAAAAGAAAAACAAAGAAAAAGCTTGGATTTAAGTAAGTATTTCCAATCTTCCATTAGAGAGAAAAATATTTCTCTTGTTGTGGGCTTCATCTTGTGATGTTCTTATGATTTTCTATTCTTTATTCTTTGTATTTTTGGAGGATGGAAGTTTTGGAATGGGTTGAGCATGTATAAAGATCAAAGAATGCTTTTAATAACAAGCATTCTTTTGATGTTTTTAGAAACTTGTTGCTAATCTAGAATTATTGACCCACTCTTAAATGACCTAGATTTGTTCTATAGTTGTTTCATTGTGGTGAGGCTTGATTGTAATGGAAGAAACATGATTGAAGTGTTGGATTTAACCAATTTGGTCTAATTTATCCAATTTGATGAAATTGAAAAATTAAGGTTTGAGACCACTTCCAAATTTGGGGCTTTTCATTTATATGGTGTATTTGGATGTGTATTTGATGCATGTAAAATATTGGGTTGATTGGATTTTATATTCATGTGTTTTGAACATGTAAAGTGCAAAATGCACAATTTGCCCTCCAATGAGGCTCTCGGCCAAGGCATATTACTTTGGGAATTTTTGTTGCAATTTGAATTTCAATGTGTAGGACATGTTAAATTCATATATGTAATGATTTAGAATCATCCAAAATCGTTTCGAACAATTTCGGATTAAAATGAACAAAATGTAAAGTTTAGGGGTAATTCGGTAATTACATAAAAATATGTTTTGTTGTGTAATATTTAATAATTTGATAATTGGGTAATTAAATAAATAAGTTTATTTAATTAATCCGAGAAAAAATTTTGAAATCGGAAAATTTTGATTTTCCACTATTCCGCTGCGTTACCGGATTTCCGCTATAAAACCCCTTCAAAGACAATTATGTTTTGTACCTCCATGGTGGAGCTAGCTCTTCAAAAACTTCTGAGAAGTCAAATAAAATCAAAATGGGGAAGAAGAAGACATCAAAGAAGAACTCCAAGAAGCTCAAAGCTACAAGACCGCGTGTAGCTCGTGATCAATGTTTACAATACAAGAAGTCTGGACACTGGAAGAATGATTGTCCAGAACTGAAAGGAAAAGCAGGACCCTCAGGTACACTTTGTATTTTTCCTATTATTGACATCTCATTAGTCTTAGATGTAAACATTCACATTAGATAAAGAGAGATATAAAATAAACATTAAAGATTGAGCTTTATATTTATATGATAAAGAAAATTTATTGAAATGTGAATGTTTTTTTATCTAAAGGTCATTTTGTTTTGGAAACATATATAGATATCTTTAATGTAGAGGAAGATACAAGTAGGAAATCTGAATTAAATAATACTTAATTATGGCATATGAGATTGGACCACATAGGTGTTAGACGTCTATCCAAATTGATACAGGATGGTTGATTACTTGATTGCTTCTTGTAGAAGGGGCACTTCATTCTTTGCAAGAACTTGAACTTGGAATAATGGTGGAAACTCTCTCTAGAATAAACTCTCTTAACAATGAAATACTTGTGAAATTTTTAGATGAGGAAAAATGAACCCAAGGCCCCATTTTTATAGGCATGGAATGGTGCATTTGTGTTGTGGGCACCCTTTGGTTTAGGGTGTAACCCTCCTAAGAGTTATACCTCTTCTTTATGCCCTTTGAAGCCTAGAGACATGATGAGTGATAAATGTATCACTATTTCCCACTCATTTAACTTGATATTTTGTATAGTTTCTTGAGTTTTGTGAATATTTTGATGTGTTTTGTGTAATTTTGCAGATAAATAAAGATTCAGGACATTTTGGAGGTGATTTGGAGCAAAATTGTGAAATTTGGTGAAATTTGGCAAAAAGGGTATTTTGGTCATTTTGGACGTCCCGACACAAATTTTGGTAATTTTGGGCATCCCGACACCAAAATAAAGTTTCAAGATATTCTGGAGGTGATTTGGAGCAAAATTGTGAAATTTGGCAAAAAGGGTATTTTGGTAATTTTGGGCGTCCCGACACTGAGGGTATTTTGGTAATTGCACCACCATGCCACATGTCGAAGATTCAACGAGCCGTCATTTTTAGCACACCATGACACGTGTCGAAAATTCAGCGATCCAAAAAAAATAATAATAAAATAATAAAGTAATAAAAATCAGAAAATAATAATAAAAAATTAGATTTTTTTGCCTATAAATAGATTTCGAATTTTTAGTTTCAAATGTACCTCTTCCTCTGAAATCCTTATAAATAAATAGAGTTCTTTTTATTTTCTTCTTTTATTCAGTTTTATTTACGCTTTGTAGTAGTAATTCTATCCATCCATGAGGGGGTAACCTCTTCATGCTGAGGTAATAAGGTAATTCTTTTACTATTGCTTTTTAGATTAATCTCCCTTAAAATATGATATATAAACTATTTAAAATCAGATTAATAAAGGATACCGCCATTCCGGACGGTTGGTTATTTAATTTAATCTGGTTAACCTGACTTAATGAGGATACCGCCACACTGGACGGTTGGTTTAAGTTTATATTTCTGTTCCGCCTTATGGCTGGTATATTTGAATTGGACTTAATCAGGATACCGCCATTCTGGACGGTTGGTTTAAAATATCACAAGTTAATATATTATTATTTTATGGGAGATATCTAAATAGTATATAGTAGAAGTTATTTCCTTTTACCTTAGCATTTCATTTATTTATTTTAATTACTTTCTGCAATTTCATTTTCTGTCTTTTAAGTTTATATCAGTTTTAATTATGTATAGTAACTAAATTAAATATCTAGGGTTGTGATTAAATCTAATATCACCGGATTTAAAAAGGGTTAGATTATAGTTGGGGTAATTAAAAGAGTTATTTGTTGAGTCATAATCTTAATGCTTTTTATTAACCGATCATTAATAAAATTGATTTAGATAAACTTAAAATGAACTAGACATAGGGATTTTAAGTTTAAAACCTTAGTCTCAACAACCCACGATCTTCTTAAGGATAGATAAACCTTTAATAGATTTCCTTACAGGATAGGAATATACCTGTCGGGCGGGGGTAGTCTTAATTGGAACTTAACCTTAATGAATCTAGGTAATTTAATTGACATAGACATATGGTTCAATTGGATTATACTAGGTATTTGTAAATGATCATTCGGAAGAGGCTTTTACATAATTTAGTGTTCCAGATTAATAATTCAATATTTTACCCAACTATAATATAACTACTTCATCTTTTAATAGATATTAGAAAGATTCACAACCCTAGATCTTTAAGTCTTTTATTTTCCTTAGTATTTTCTTGTGTCTTTTTATTTTTATTTATTTTGCAACGCCACATTCAACCAAACAAACAAACAATCTCTCTATTCTCCATTTAATTAGATATTTGTAAATAAATAGATTCAACAATTAATAACAATAGTAGGAATTAAGTCCTCGTGGGATCGATATTTTTATACTACTTGAACGATACGTGCGCTTGCGTTATACGTGTGTGTTTACGCCGGTCAAGTTTTTGGCGCCGTTGCCGGGGACTTATTTTTCTTGAGTTATTAATTTTGAAGCTATCTAATTTACTTGTATCTAATTTTCTTTACTTTTATCTGTAATTTTTATTTTTTCCTTTTGTTTTCAGGTGATTGAAAAAATGGAACATTTTGAAACATTACGAGCTTTACCAGAAAAAGATACACCTCAAATCCGGGAGCAACAGTCTAGATTTCTGAGGCCTGTTGTTCAGCCCAACAACTATCACTGGAAGCCAGAATCAAGCAATACTACATTTGCTCATCAGAATGAAATGGGGAGATGTGTAATATGTGATGGTAACCACCCGAGCGATCAATGTATATACCTTTCAGAGTGGCAGAATTTTTGGAATCAACCAAGGTACGAAGAATCATCACATTTTCCATCTTATCCACCATCTTCCTTCGATTCTTATCAAGAACCAGAACCATCTGAGGAAGATCAATTGATTCACATGTTCAAAGAACAAGCAGTTCGATTTGATGCACAAATTCAGAGTAACGCAGGATCCATACAGAGAATGACAGATCAGATCAGACAATTAATAGAAAACCAGAGCTATATACCTCAAGAATCATTTTCAGATGAAGCCTCAGAGTACCAAACATTTCACGATGACACTTTAGCAAAAGAGGAGGATGAGGAGAATCAAGAACCAGAGGTATCAGTTCAGGAACCCGAACCGGCAAGGTCTCGATTTGATTTCTATTATTCAGATTCTGACGAGGATGAAACTGAGCTGTTTGTACCAACTGCATCAAAAATTGAGGATGGAATTCTGTATCCTCAAAATGAAGATCTTGGAGATTCCATTGCACAAATGTTTGATCAAGATCTACCTGAGCCAATCATTTCAACCAGATCAGAGGATGAAGACCTAAAAACTAACATTTCTCCTCAGGTTGAAAATTTTGAAACATGTATTTCACAGATGACAGATGAAGAGCTGAATGCAGAAATTTTCAAACTCATCTGTGAAGAAAATGTGGAGCAAGAAACAGAGCAAATGGAGGAGCAAATGTCTGACTTTATTAAAGATCCAGAGCATTCAGGAAAAACATCGCTGTTTTGGGGAGTACAATATAAAGATATCAACCAGAAGCTTGACAGAGTGGAACTTCCATTCCAAGTCAAGCACCATACGAGACCTCCTGATTTTCTTTCTTTCTTTTCAGGAATCACTGGAGCAACAAGGAGCAAAAAGGTGGCACGAGCACTGAATGAAACAAAATTCTTTTTACCACCTTACCGTTGGAAGAGACCCTTCAAAAGCAACGCACATGGAATGTCTTTAATCGGACATCCAAAACGACGCTGAAACCGCCTTGAAAAATGGATTTCAGTCACGTCTGGCTGAAGACGAAAAATTTAGCGCTAGCTGGGAGGCAACCCATTTAACCAGGTATTATCTTCTTAATTCTCCTTTTATCTTGATTTTTAGTTTTTGTGTTTTAGTCCAAAATTTTTCGAAAAATACAAAAAAATTAAAAAATAAAAAAAAAAAAAAACAAAGGGCATATTTAAAGCTAGGTGATGATTTGATGTCTTCCTTCACTCACTACCTTTTTATAAGGAAAAGCTGTGGAGGCACCTAGATAATCATTCACTTGTAGCGTGTTGTGACAGACTAGTTTGGAGGACTCGTTGTTTATTCCTGACAACAAGCGATAAGAGCCTAAGGGGCTAGGGTACTTAAGTGAGCCTCGCTCCACCTTCCCTCTGGGGAATCTACAACGGGAAGTCCATTCGACAGTTAGTCACACACCATAAACTGAGCCTTTGATTAAACATTTAAAAAAAAAACGCATGTAAATTATAGTTTTATGACTAGTAGAAATATGTGGTTGTTATGTTGACTAAAAAGATGAAATTGGTAAGAAATAGCTGTGTAAGGAGTTTCCACTCTTGAGACGTATTTCAAACCTAATTCAAAACAAGTTAATTTTTGTTTATTCACTTTTGAATTATTAAATCTGTAAATTCTCCATAAAACTGACTAAAATGAATCTTCATATACTTAGTTGGTAGATATTATCAACATACATGGTAACATACGGACATAGGATAAAATTGAAAAGATTGTAATATTCAGTGCTATAGTTTAATTGGAGAAGCATCTCAAAAAAAAAAGTAATGGAATAAAAAAAAAAAAAAAAAAAACATCTGAGATCCGAGTTATTAAGTCTGTAAGGGTATTTTAATACCTAATGCCCTAAAACCAACTGGTTGGGAGTCATTGGCCCAAAGCTCGTTACATGGATCAAAAATGATGAAAAATTTATATATATGTTTATATATTTGAAGTCTGAGTAATTAAGTCCTTAGGGGTGTCTTAACACCTGATGCCCTAAAGCCAACTGGTTTGGGAGTCACCGACCTAAAGCTCGCTACATAGATGGAAGATATTGTATATAAATAAAAAATAGAGAAAAGAAAAAATCAAAAAAAAAAAATCAGAAAAATCAGAAAATTTATTCCATTACTACAAAAGATGTGAAATCTGATAAAACTTTAGGACAAAAATATTACTCTCTTATCAACTGCACTTATGATCGTTGTGGGCAAAAATGAGTTGTTTAATATTTTGTTGGCTGTGTATATGAAGAATGGTAAAAATAATCGGAGAATTTACTTATTTAGTAATTTAAAATGAAACAAAACAACTACTACTTGGAGTAGAAGTTTCATCTATGAGTCACTGACTTCTTTATTCTCTTTTCTCTTGTCTTTTTGCTTTTGTATGCATTAGTTTCACTACCTTTTTACTTTTGTAAAATGTTTGTGGGTATCATTGCTGTAAACCTTCACGAGACTACAACTCGTCCACTAGGGACACCTAGAGGTTTAAAGGCTTGTTGCATATGCTAAATGCAATCGTGATCCCTACGAAAGTGGCTTAGTTAAGAAATTTTATTATGTTTTTATTTTGCTCGAGGACTAGCAAAATGTTAGGTTTGGGGGTGTGATGAGTGATAAATGTATCACTATTTCCCACTCATTTAACTTGATATTTTGTATAGTTTCTTGAGTTTTGTGAATATTTTGATGTGTTTTGTGTAATTTTGCAGATAAATAAAGATTCAGGACATTTTGGAGGTGATTTGGAGCAAAACTGTGAAATTTGGTGAAATTTGGCAAAAAGGGTATTTTGGTCATTTTGGACGTCCCGACACAAATTTTGGTAATTTTGGCATCCCGACACCAAAATAAAGTTTCAAGATATTCTGGAGGTGATTTGGAGCAAAATTGTGAAATTTGGCAAAAAGGGTATTTTGGTAATTTTGGGCGTCCCGACACCGAGGGTATTTTGGTAATTGCACCACCATGCCACATGTCGAAGATTCAACGAGCCGTCATTTTTAGCACACCATGACACGTGTCGAAAATTCAGCGATCCAAAAAAAATAATAATAAAATAATAAAATAATAAAGTAATAAAAATCAGAAAATAATAATAAAAAATTAGATTTTTTTGCCTATAAATAGATTTCGAATTTTTAGTTTCAAATGTACCTCTTCCTCTGAAATCCTTATAAATAAAATAGAGTTCTTTTTATTTTCTTCTTTTATTCAATTTTATTTACGCTTTGTAGTAGTAATTATATCCATCCATGAGGGGGTAACCTCTTCATGCTGAGGTAATAAGGTAATTCTTTTACTATTGCTTTTTAGATTAATCTCCCTTAAAATATGATATATAAACTATTTAAAATCAGATTAATAAAGGATACCGCCATTCCGGACGGTTGGTTATTTAATTTAATCTGGTTAACCTGACTTAATGAGGATACCGCCACACTGGACGGTTGGTTTAAGTTTATATTTCTGTTCCGCCTTATGGCTGGTATATTTGAATTTGACTTAATCAGGATACCGCCATTCTGGACGGTTGGTTTAAAATATCACAAGTTAATATATTATTATTTTATGGGAGATATCTAAATAGTATATAGTAGAAGTTATTTCCTTTTACCTTAGCATTTCATTTATTTATTTTAATTACTTTCTGCAATTTCATTTTCTGTCTTTTAAGTTTATATCAGTTTTAATTATGTATAGTAACTAAATTAAATATCTAGGGTTGTGATTAAATCTAATATCACCGGATTTAAAAAGGGTTAGATTATAGTTGGGGTAATTAAAAGAGTTATTTGTTGAGTCATAATCTTAATGCTTTTTATTAACCGATCATTAATAAAATTGATTTAGATAAACTTAAAATGAACTAGACATAGGGATTTTAAGTTTAAAACCTTAGTCTCAACAACCCACGATCTTCCTTAAGGATAGATAAACCTTTAATAGATTTCCTTACAGGATAGGAATATACCTGTCGGGCGGGGGTAGTCTTAATTGGAACTTAACCTTAATGAATCTAGGTAATTTAATTGACATAGACATATGGTTCAATTGGATTATACTAGGTATTTGTAAATGATCATTCGGAAGAGGCTTTTACATAATTTAGTGTTCCAGATTAATAATTCAATATTTTACCCAACTATAATATAACTACTTCATCTTTTAATAGATATTAGAAAGATTCACAACCCTAGATCTTTAAGTCTTTTATTTTCCTTAGTATTTTCTTGTGTCTTTTTATTTTTATTTATTTTGCAACGCCACATTCAACCAAACAACAAACAATCTCTCTATTCTCCATTTAATTAGATATTTGTAAATAAATAGATTCAACAATTAATAACAATAGTAGGAATTAAGTCCTCGTGGGATCGATATTTTTATACTACTTGAACGATACGTGCGCTTGCGTTATACGTGTGTGTTTACGCCGGTCAAGACACATACCTTCACTTTAAATGATATGTCCCTTTATCTTTGTGCCTTTTCCCATAAGGCATTTCTTAAGGGACAAGTCTCTCGTACATATTTACTATATATATTAGAGATTTTCCTACAATTTCATGGCTTATACCTGGGAAAATAAATAAGAAATGAGGAAAGGAAAAGAAGTTATTTTAAGGACAAAGGTGAAACTCTTGATAACAAGAACCTTTTAAACTTTTGCAAGATATGGAAACCAACAAGAAAATTTGAGAAAGAATGATGGAAAGTTTTTTTTTTTAAAAAAAAAAGGTAAGCACGAGAATGAGATTAATAGTAGAATACAGTTGTGCCATAATAATCAAGAAAAAAAAAGTGATAATGGTGATGGGTCATCACTATAACAATCAATGGAGTACTAATTAGGGTGGGTAAATGGATCGAATTTTGAAAATGTCTCCTCCAATTTAAGTATTGTTTATTAATATTTTCAAAATTTTAGAAAACTCAATTTCTTAAATTTTGAATTGATGTTATTATTGTATTTTATCAAGTGCGAACTTAAATAAACAAGTTTAAAATCATTGAGAGCTTTTCAAAACTCGGTCTCTTTTATAAGCAGTATCTCCTAAAATAGATCACACTCATTGCATAAAGTTCATCAAACTCATGTCATAATACATATTAGATTGATATATAAATATGCTGAAAATGACATCGACCTTAGAATAATTATATGGTAATATTGGACATTGGGTGGTCCGACATTGGAATAGTATTACTATTATAAATTATTCTTAAATTAAATATTCTTAGTCGTTGGTTTTGGAATACGGTCGAATCCATATACCGTAGAAGACTAGCACATATCGTATATTGAAATTGGAGTTCCAATGGTTTAACCCGATGTACCATGAGCAAGGGAAACTCGTATAGACGTGTGGGTATTCGTTGGAGCGAATACTGAATGACTCATAGGTGATTCCTAATAGTTGGAAGTACACACCACCGTCAATAGGAATCTCCTCGAGTCGAGTAGTATATGTGTTCCTTTGACTATATGATAACATTGATTTTGTGTATGATCCTCCACACTTTCATGCCATATATTTCAGAGACCTTTCATGGTTTGACCGCGAGATGTTCGTTGGGTGTGGACCGATACACTCATTAATCAAGCGTAAATTAAGATAGGATCTGTCGGCCCATATATGTACCATAAGGGGTTTAGGTATCCATATGAGTAAGTCACGATTCTTAAGACTTTGTCCAAAGTCGATCACCTAGGGTGAATCACAAATATCAGAAATGGTGTTCTGATTAGTTTTAAAGAATCGTGGACATATCGACAATACGAGATGTGTATCTTGAAAACTTGACGATGTAATCTATGTTTCCTACGCACAACTCTGATAGCCTACGACAGAGGGATTGTTAAACATATGTGATGATCTCGACTTGTATAGTTCATAAAGATCATTCGTGTTCTTCACGAATTACGTAAATATAAGCTAGGCTTATATGACGAATGTGTCTGGACTTAGAAAATCCCACAATATGAAGTGTACTCGTTGAGCACTTAGGTAGCCGTTAATGTTTGATAATAAATAATATTTAATGTTATAATTATCAATTAAAATAATTAAGTATTATTGGATAGTATAAATTATTTACTTTGACCCAATTGAATTAATTGGATTAATCCAAAATCACACAAGGGCTTCGTTGTAATTTCATGAATATCTCTACCTTTGGAGGATATTTTGGTAATTATAAAAATATATTATAATAGATGTATTTGGCTTGATTTAATTGGATTAAATCAAAGTGGTAGATAATAAACTAATCAATTTGTTAAATTTTGTCTAGATTTAATTGGATTAAATCAAAAGGATAGACAAAAGTGATTAGTCACACCAAATTATACATATTTGGACAAATTGGAAAAAACCCATATAAAAGTTGATTAGAACTTTTATTAATTAAAAATTATATAATCTTCACTATAAAAGGTAAGTTTGAGCAAGTTTTTCAAACAATCAATTAAGCTAAAACAAGATTTAAGCAAAAGAAAGAAATATTAGCCTAAGTAAAGTTTTTTGAAAGAAGCTTTGGAAGTTCTCTACAACATTTCAACTAGGAGAATAAGATTGGATCTTGAAATCAAGCTTGCTAAGTAAGTTTGATATCCTCTAAAGTTATGTTTTCATTAGTGAGTTGTTATCATTAATGAAACATATAGTGGTATATTATATATTATATACATAATAATATAGATTGAAGTTGAAATTAGGCCAATGAATTGTGTATGAATGCTTTGGAAGCATAAACACAATATGCTTGTGATTTGGTCAAATATGCTCATGTTGAACATGAAATATAAAATTAGAGTTTGGAACTCTAGATGAAAGCTTAGAGCTATGACTACCATTATAGAATCATTTGACCACCTTTGAGTGATCTAGAATTATTCACGAGTCACTTCATTGTGTGATTCTAATTTGGTTTTTACTTTGATTCAATCTAATGCATATATGTATTTAGAATACATGTATGTTTGTTATATAACATGTGTTGATGTTGGTTTTAATGTTAAAATTGGATTTTAGGTGTATTGAAGTGTTTAGAGAAAATTTGAAAGTGTTTTGAATTGGATTCAAGGTAAATTTACTCTCTGTCAATATTTTACACAGGGTAACGTCACGACGAGGATATTCAGCATCACTACACTCAGCTCTCAGAGCTACAGGCATCGCGATACTCACCCTTGCGCGTCGTGATGTCGAGCATTCATTGATTGTGCATTGCGACTCTCAAGCCTACGCGTCACGATGAGCCGATAGTTGATGCCCATGAGCGCTGAAATTTTATTTTCTCCATTTCGGAGTTTCTGGACTTCGATTACACGCTGCAACTCCCAAGCCTGCGCGTCACGAAGCACCGAGAGCTGTTGTCCATAAGCGTTGAAATTTCATTTTCTCGGTTTCGGAGTTTTGGAACTCTGATTCGGCCTTGGTTTTTTCCTACGGACTCGTAACATAATATAATATTCCATAAAATAATTTAAAAATACACTCATATTTGATATCCATGGGTTAGACCCACTTCCAATATGCAGGTACCGATCCGACCTTATGGGTTCCACAATGGTATCAGCGTAGGTCTTAATCACACAACACATGTTGTATGTTTGACATGTATTTGAATCTATGCCTTTGTAATTTTAATTTAATTATGCATAAGTCATATTAGATATGAATTGCATGTTTTAAATTAAAATTTTTATTTTAACCCAAATATGTTAATGACTTGATTGTCATAAATCTCCCGTGATTTGGTGATTACTTTATCTTAAGTAATAGTATTAATAATGTTGGATCATTATGGGATGGTCTGTCTTGTCAATACAGGGATGAATGAGTTCTTATTACTTATGCTCAATACTGTCATTATTGTGAGGGTATAAGTGGTCGGAATTTAAGTCACTCTGGTAAAACATTAGATGTAGCGTGATAAGTTGACGTAGTCACCTAATACCGTCATTATTGTGAGGGTGTACTTATGAAGCTCATTAGTTCATATTGATAAGTATATACCCGGAACACGTATTAATCCAATACCATCATTATTGTGAGGATAAGAAATGATTTAGGACCAAACTTAGAAGTAACATGGATGTGATTGACCTTTGAGGTCTACCTAATGAGTTTATGAAGGCCAAGACAATCATTATTATGAGGATGGAGTAAATGTCATGGGATTCACTTCTCGCTATGAAATTTGATTGTTAAATTTCTATTTTTCCGTTAAGGGAGATTACAGAATTACGTAAAGTAGTGAGATGCCACTAATAGATTTACAATCCATAATCGTATTAGTGTTTTTATATTGAAATGAAAATGTTCTGCTATTGTTTAATTATTGTCTTGTAGATGGCTGCCGCAAATCCATTAGTGCTACTTTTGGATTCCAATAAATTGAAAGGAGGCGAGAACTATTTTGAGTGGGAAATGAATATATGCTTTATCTTTGAGTCAGAAAAGTTGAGTTATGTGATGCTCAATCTTTTGCCCACTGAAATCGCTCTTTATTTCACTCCCGAAGAGCGGGCGACTTTTGAAAAATCGAAGCATGATAACCTAAAGGTGAAATCCTACATTACCCGCAAATCCATTACATGATACATATGTTGGCTTTGTGTTAAACTTTCACATGCATTTGATACAAGCCATATATGAAGAGCTTCACAACATGTTAAGCTCATCGGAACATGATTTGAAGAAATGGAATCTCGTTTTGCATCTCCATGAAGGAGTAAGCTCTTCAAAGACTTCTAGGAAGTCTAAGAAGATTAAAATGGGAAATAAGAAGAAATACTCTAAGAAACAAACTATAAGACAGCGTGTAGCTCGTGATGCATATCTACATTGCCAGAAGTCTGGACACTGGAAATGTGATTGTCCATAGCTGAAAGGAAAAACAATAACCTCATGTACGCTTTGTATTTTTCCTATTATTGACATCTCATTAGCCTTAGATGCAAATAATATTCATTACCCTTAGATGAAAATAGTGGATGGCGTTAAATATTGGCAGTCTCACTCATATTTGCAACTCCATGCAAGCCATGAGATTTAAAAGAAGGCTCAATAAATGAGAGATCCAGCTTAAAGTTAGGAATGACGAGACATTAGATGTCAAGGCCATAGGAACGGTTGTTCTAGATCTCGTAAATTAATTTTACATGACTGTTATTATGTACTATCTCTTATCAGACAGATAATATCGTTACCAATATTGGATAAAGAGGGATATAAAATAAACATTAAAGATAATATTTTATGTTTATATGATAAAGACAACTATTTGATATGTGAATGTTATTTACCTAACGATTATTATGTTTTGGAAACATATCAAGATGTCTTTAATATAGAGGAAAATACAAGTAAAATATCATAATTAAATAATATTTAATTATGACATATGAGATTGGACCATATAGGTGTTAAACACCTATCAAAATTAGTTAAGGATGGTTTGATTGAAGATCTTACCTTAGATCATTATCTGATTTGTGAGACATGTATCCAAGGGAAAATGACAAAGGCCTAATTTCTTTGTGTTAGATATTGTACTGAAGATTTATTGGATCTAGTACAAAATAATGTGTGTGGTCTATTAAATCATACTGCTCATGATTGTTCAATATACTTCATGACTTTCATTGATGATAAGTCAAGATATGGAAATGTCTTTTTGATGAGACATAAATCAGATATATTTGAAAAGTTTAAAATATTTCGAGTTAAAGTTGAAAAACAAACCGAGAAATTCATCAAGTGCTTTCGATCAGATCGAGGCGGTGAATTCATGAGCGACGAATTCAGAAGTTATTTAAGTGGGAATGGTATTCTCGCCCAATATAGCCCACCAGGAACTCCTCAACACAATGGTGTGTCTGAGCGAAGAAATCGTACTTTATTAGATATGGTGTGATCTATGATGGGCTATATAGATCTTCCATATTACCTTTGGGGTTATGTTCTACTTACTATTACCCACATACTTAAAAGAGTTGCATTGAAAGTTATTTCTACAACCTCATGTCAGATATGGTACGGTAGAAATCCAAGTCTTAGATATTTAAAGATTTGGGGTTGTCCTGCATACATTAGAGTTGCGCAGCAGGATAAACTAGCACCCATGGGGTATAAGTACAGGTTCGTTGGATATCCTGAAAATTCTTTAGAATATCAATTCTATGATTCTGAGCAACGAAATGTATTTGTTGCTCGTTTTGTCAGTTTTCTTGAAAAGGAATTTTTGAGAAAAATTGGGAATTATAAAAAGATTAAACTCGATGAGTTTGATCCTAACATTAAGGAACTTGAGATGGAACCAGAGATCTAACTAGGTGAAGGATTTGCAACACATGTTCTACGTAAGTCGAACATGCGATATTGGATATCGATTTGGGAAAATGGCAGGAAGCCATGAAATCCTAAATGGATTCTATGTATGAAAATCAAGTCTGGGACTTGGTTGAACTTCCTGAATGAGTTAAACTGATTGGTTGTAAATGGATTTATGAAAGGAAACAAGGGCCCGATGGAAGGTGGAAATCTTTAAGGCTCGACTGATAGTGAAAAGTTACACTCAACGTCATGGGATTGACTATGAGGAAACTTTTTCACCAATAGTCATGCTAAAATCCATCAGGATTTTCTTAGCCATTGTTGCATATCACGACTATAAGATATGACAGATGGATGTGAAAACCGTTTTCCTAAATGGATTCCTCGACGAGGATATTTATATGGAACAACTAGAGAGTTTCGTATCCAGTGAGACTTCAAACTTGGTTTGTAAGCTCAAGAAGTCTAGTTATGGAATTAAATAGGCATCCCGAAGTTAGAATCGTCATTTTGATGAGATAATTAGATTATCTGGATTCATCAAGAACAAGGAAGAACCGTGTGTTTATAAGAAAATTATTGGGAGCATGATAGTATTCCTTGTATTGTATATATATAATATACTTATCATTGAAAATGATATAGGATTGCTGCAAAATGTGAAAGCCTACCTTTGCAAGAACTTATCCATGAAAGACATGGGTGAAGCTTCATATATAATGGGTATAAGGCTCTATCGGGATAGAGTAAGGAAGCTTATAGGGTTGTCACAATCCACGTAAATAAATAAAATATTGGAAAGGTACGGTTTTACCAACTACGAGATAGTAAATATACCTTTTGATATGACATACGTCTTTTGAAGAAAATTGCACCTCATACTGAAGAAGAGAGAGTTAGAATGTCTAACTTGTCATATGCTTCTTTTATTGGAAGCATTATGTATGTTATACTATGTACAAGACCTGATATCAGTTTCGACGTTAGTGTTACTATCCGATATCAATCTGATCCGGGTAATTCTCATTGGACAGTCGTGAAATATATCCTGATATATCTTAGGATACTATGGATAAGTTTCTAATTTATGGAGAAGATGATCTATAACTAAAAGGTTATACAGACTCCGACTTCTAGGGAGATCCGGATGATAGAAAGTCTACATCCGGATATATATTTACCCTTAATGGCGTTGCAGTTAGTCGACGATGTTCAAAGCAAGGCTCTAAAGGTGATTCCACCACTGAGGCGGAATTTATAGCGGCTTTGGAAGCTGCTAAAGAAGCTATTTGAATTATAAATTTTATCACAGAACTTGGCATTGTGCCTAGTATTGAGGATATGATCCTACTATACTGTGATAATAGCAGAGCCATTGCGCAGGCTAAAGAGCCAAGAGGCATTCCAAGTCTAAACACGTGGAAATTAAATATCATGTGATTAGAGAGATTATTGAACGAAAAAACATAGTGGTCTTTAAGGTTCAAGGACAAGACAACATAGCATACCCGCTTACTAAGGCCTTACCTTATAAGTTATTCGATAAACATGTGGAGGAGATGAGACTTCGGTACCATCCGGATTGGCACTAAGCAAGTGGGAGTTTGTTGGAGCTGGTGCATGGAGCGTCAATCCTAATAATGTATTGTACATTATATTTTATTATTTATTAATAAAATAACTGTATTTTTATTTAAATCCTTGATCATGGTAATTATTATGTCATAATATATATTAGATTAATATATAAATATGCTAAGAATGACATCGACCTTAGAATAATCATGTAGTAATACTGGACACTGGGTGATCCGACATTGAGATAATATTATTATTATAAACTATTCTTAAAGTAAATATTCCTTGTCGTCGGTTTTGAAATACGGTCGATTCCTATAACCTGAAAGACTAGCACATATCGTATATTGAAATTGGACTTGTATAGTTCAGAAATGTCGTTCGTGTTCTTTGCGAATTCGGAGGTGGCCGAATTGCGTACATATAAGCCAGGCTTATATGACGAACGTGTCTGGACTTATAGAGTCCCACAATATGAAGTGTACTCGTTGAGCACTTGGGTAGCCGATAATGTTTTATAATAAATAATATTTGATATTTTAATTATCAATTAAAATAATTAAGTTTTATTGGATAACATTAATTATTTACTTTGACCCAATTGGATTAATCCAGAACCACACAAGGGCTTTATTGTAATTTCATAAATATCTCTACCATTGGAGGATATTTTGGTAATTATAAAAATATGTTATAATAGGTGTATTTGGCTTGATTTAATTGGATTAAATCAAAGTGGTAGACAATGAACTAATCCATTGGTTAAACTTTGTCTAGATTTAATTGGATTAAATCAAAGTGGTAGATAAATGTGATTATACATATTTAGACAAATTGGATTATGATGAGCGGAAAATATATCAATATTTACCGCTCATTTTACTTAATATTTTGAAACTATTTCTCGAGTTTTGTAAATATTTTGATGTGTTTTGTGTTATTTTGTAGATAAATAAGATTTCAGGACTCACTGGAATCAAATTAGGGCCAAAACAGCGAAAACGGACAAAAATGGCGAAATTGGAATTTCGCGTCGTGACGCGCTGCAATTATTGTGCTGTCAACACTTGCCATCGCCACGTCATCACCACATCAGCACGTACGTCATCATGATGTCAGCCAATAATTCAGTCTGACGACACGTCATCATGACGTCAGTATAATAATTCACTCTGCCGACACGCGTCATTCCTTGCGTCAGCGTCGTGATGCGCAAGCCTTCACGCATCGCGACGCCGAGCCAATAATTCTGCTGACAGTCACGTGTCATCATCTCGTCAAAGTCGCGTACACGTGTCAAGCATCGACGGCGCGTCGCGACGCGCAAGCTTCACTCGTCTCGACGCGCAAGGACAAATTTTGCCTATAAATTGAGGCCGAATTCATTTGAAACTTTCATACTTTTTTATGGGGATTTCCTTAAGAATACTAAGAAGATTGTATCTTGTTTGTTTATTTACAACTTTCTTGTATTTAATTTTTATTTTAAGCTATAGATCTTTCTTTATTTTACTTTAAAGTATGAGGAGGTAACTCTCATCTGCTGGGGTGAAAGATAAAGCTTTTATTATTATAATTTAGATTAATCTCCCTTAGTTATAATATATAAACTATCTTAAAACCTGACTTAATGGGAAACCGCCTTTATGGTCTGTTGGAATTAATTAAATTGATTTTAACCTGACTTAATTGGATACCGCCTTTATGGTCGGTTGGTAATGTCATGTAAATTTATATATTATAATAAGGGAGATTTCTAAATTAGAAGTAATAAAAGTGGATCCTCTAACCCAGTATTTTTTTTTTATTTTATCTTTTTATTTTCCAAGTTTAATTTATGTTATTTTCTTTATTTAAGCTTTTAATAATCCTAGATATGTGTTGTAACTAAATACTGTATCTAGGGTTGTGATGAATTTCATTATCACCGGTTAATAATTTGGTTATTTTATGTTTTGGGTAATATACTGGTTTATTTATTGAGTCTTAATCTTAATGCTTCTTATTAACTAGCCACTAATAAGATTGATTTGGTAAACTTAAAATGAACTTGGAAAATGGATTTTAGGTTTAGCCTTAGACTCAATAGCTCACGATCCCACCTTGGGGTAAATGTCTCTTAGGTAGATTTCCTTACAGGATAGGAATATACATGTCGGGCGGGGGTAGCCATAATTGGAACTTAAACTTAATGAATCCAGAGTTTCTTAATTAACATAGGAATATAGTTAATTGGGTTACTTTGGGTGTTTGCATCTGACCATCGGAAGAGGCTTTTGCATAACTTCGTGTTCTCGGTTAATAAACTGATATATTACATAAACATGAGATAATCACTTCATCTTAAAAAGATATTGGAAGGATTCACAACCCTAGATAATTTCATAATATTGAATTTTCCTTAAATTTACTTTCGTACTGTTTTATTTACTTGTTTTAGATTAAAATCATCATTCAATCAACAATTAATCTATTAGATACTTGTAAATATTTAGCTTCATAAATTAATAGCTTAGGTATTAAGTCCCCATGGGATCGATATATTTTATATTACTTGAGCGATACGTGCGCTTGCGTAACGTGTGTGATTTCACCGATCAGATTAAGCCCACATAAAAGTTTATTAGAACTTTTATTAATTAAAAATTTCATAAACTTCATTATAAAAATCAAGTTTGAGCATGTTTTTAAAACAAGTAATTCAGCTAAAACAAGCATTAAGCAAAAGAAAAAAATATTAGCCTAAGCAAAGTTTTTTTAGAGAGGTTTTAGAAGTTCTCTACAATATTTCAACTAGGAGAATAAAATTGGATCTTAGAATCAAGCTTGGTAGGTAAGTTTGATCTTCTCTAAAGTTATATTTTCACTAGTGAGTTGTTATCATTAATGAAGCATATAGTGGTATATTATGTATTATATACATAATAACATAGCTTGAAGTTGAAATTACGCTAATGAATTGTGTATAAATGCTTTGAAATCATAAACACAACATGATTGTGATTGGGTCAAATATGTTCATATTGGACAAGGAATATAAAATTAGAGTTTGGGACTCTAGAAGAAATCTTGGAGGTATCGCTACCATTCTAGAATCATTTGACCATATTTGAGTGACCTATAATTGTTCATGAGTCACTTCATTATGGGATTCTAATTTGGTTTGTGTTTTGATTCAAACTAATGCATATATGACCGGCGTAAACACACACGTATAACGCAAGCGCACGTATCGTTCAAGTAGTATAAAAATATCGATCCCACGAGGACTTAATTCCTACTTTTGTTATTAATTGTTGAATCTATTTATTTACAAATATCTAATTAAATGGAGAAGAGAATGATTGTTTGATTGGTTGAATGTGGTTTTACAAAATAAATAAATAAAAAGACAAAAGAAAATACTAAGGAAAATAACAAAAGACACAAAGATCTAGGGTCGTGAATCATTCTAATATCATTTAAAAGATGAAGTGGTTATTTTATGTTTGTGTAATAAATCAGTTTACTAACCTGGAACACTAAATTATGCAAAAGCCTCTGTCGATGGTCAGACGCAAATACCCAGTTTAACCCAATTGAACCATATGTCTATGTCAACCAAATTATCTGGATTCATTAAGTTTAAGTTCCAATTATGGCTACCCCCACCCGACAGGTATATTCTTATCCTGTAAGGAAATCTATTAAAGGGTTATCTATCCTCAAGGAAGATCGTGGGCTATTAAGTCTAAGGCTGAAACCTAAAATCCCTATGTCTAGTTCATTTTAGATTTACCACATCAATCTTATTGGTGATCAGACAACAAGAAGCATTAATCTTAAGACTTAATAAATAAACCTTTAAATTACCCAAACTATAAAATAACCCCTTATAAACCGGTGATATTAGAATTCATCACAACCCCAGATAATTAACACATAACTAGGGCTAGTAACAACTTAAAAGTAAAAGACATAAAGTAAAAATACTGAAAAGTAAAAGACATAAAGTAAAACTGAAAAGTAAAATAAAATAAAATGCTAAGGTAAAAGGAATTACTTTTACTACTACTAATTTAGATATCTCCATAAAATAATATATAAACTTGTGATTCTTTCTCCAACCAGCCATATAAGCGGTAACCTGATTAAGTCAAATTAAGTCCAACCAGCCATAAAAGCGGAACCAAAATTAAATTACCAACCGACCAATCTGGCGGTATCCTTTATTAATCAGGTTTAAACCAGATTAAAATGAATTACCAACAGACCAATCTGGCGGTATCCTTTTTAAGTCAATATTTTAAATAGTGAATATATTATTTTTAAGGGAGATTAATCTAAATAGTAACAGTAAAAGAATTACCTTTCACCCTAGCTGGGGAAGTTACCTCCTCATGGTAAATAGTAAGAACTGTAAAAAGTAAAAAGTAAAAATTAAATTACTATTATTACAAAACGTAATTAAAATTATTTACAAAACTAAAAACTAAAAATAAAAAAAACTAAAAACTAAAGAATCTAGAGAGAGAAACTCTCTCTTTAGAAAGAATTTAAGAGAGAGGAAGGTGCATTCAATTCTGAAATCTCGAGCTCCATTTATAGGCCTCGGTAGGATCCAGCGTCGCGACGCCAGGTCCTCAGCGTCGCTACGCCAGATTTGTCGACGTGGCACGCTATGGTTCGCTGGTTTGAAGATTCTGGATAAGCTGATAAGGTGACACGTGGCAGAGTGGTTGGGCTTCAATTATTGTGACACGTGGCGGCTTTTGATTGGTCGCTGAGATTCTTATCCGCCACATGTCAGATAAGGATTAGATACTCAATTATTGATGCTGACGTGGCGATGACGTGGCGGTGACGTGGCGACACGTGAGAAAGAGACTGTCGGCACCGTAGAATTGCAACACGTGTCACTTCTTGATTGGCTGATGATGATGTGGCAGTGAGGTGGCAATGTTGACTTGTTGACTTGCTGACGTGGCTGATGACATGGAATGACACGTGGAATAACACGTGGCACACGTGGCGATGATGACTGTCGGCACCGTAGAATTGCAACACGTGTCACTTCCTGATTGGCTGATGATGATGTGGCAATGAGGTGGCAATGTTGACTTGTTGACTTGCTGACGTGGTTGATGACATGGAATGACACGTGGAATAACACGTGGCACACGTGGCGATGATGACTGTCGGCACCGTAGGATGCTGACACGTGGCACGGCGCATGTTAGTAGATCGGCTGTGATGCTGACACGTGGCACGGCGTATTTTAGCAAAGTCAAACTTTTCTCAGATTCTGATTTGTGGACCCGGCGCACGTTAGCACTGTTCGGCGCATTTTAGACGTCGCGACGCCGAAGGCTTGGCGTCGCGACGCGCTTAAGACCAAAATATCCATGTTGACGCATTTTTGTCCGATTTGCCCCAAATTGCCTCCAATGCTTTCCAAACTTTATTTATCTGCAAAATAACACAAAATACATCAAAACGTTCACAAAACTCGAGAAACTATACGAAATATTAGGTCAAATGAGTGGGAATAAGTGATATAAATACCACTCATCAATATATATATTTAGAATATATGTATGTTTGTTATATAATATGTGTTGATGTTGGTTTTGATGTTAAAATTGGATTCTAGGTGAATTGAAGTGTTTGAAAAAATTGAAAGTGTTTTGAATTGGATTCAAGGCAAATTTGCTCTCTACCAATATTTTACACATGGTAGCGTCGCGACACTCGGCTCTCAGAGCTGCAGGGGTCGTAAGTCTCACATGTGCGCGTCACAATACCGATCATTCACAAATTGGGCATTGTGACTCCCAAGCCTGCGCATCGCGACGTGCCGAGAGTTACTGCCCATGAGTCTTGAAACTTCATTTTCTTCGTTTCGGAGTTTCCAGACTCCGATTCGATCCCCATTTTTTCCTACAAACTTGTAACGAAATATAATATTCCATAAAATAATTTAAAAATACACCTATATTTTTTATCCATGGGTTAGACTCACTTATATTGTGAAGGACACCGATCCGACCCTAGAGATTCCACAACCACCCTAACAAAATGGTTCTGGTTTATATATTTGGAAATGTTTTAGCATGAGTTTATGGAATTAAGATGAAGAATTTCAAGGTTATAATATGCCATGTTTGGTCGAATCTTCATCATGGTTGGTGGTTTATGTTTTGTGAGTTATGATGATTATTTGTTATGGTTTATGTTTGGTTAGGTGTTATGATATGAGTTGAGTTGTATTATGATTAAAAAATTTCAATGGGTGTAATAAGCCCCTTTGGTCGAATCTATATGATTGTGTGGGGGAAATATGTTTTGTGTTTTTGATGATTAAAAACAATGGTTTATGTATTTGAGTGATGTCATAACATGTGATGTTTGGAATTGAGATGAAAACCCTCAAGTGGTAATTCTTTGGTGTATGACCGAAAATGGGGTTGTCTTAGAAAGGTTAATTTTTATTGGTTTTTACTATGGATGACGATGGTTTATACTTAAAATAATGTTATAGCATAAGTTTGTTTTCATTCAAGTTGAAAACTCATTAGGTTAAATTTTGCTATTGTGACCGAAATTGATGCTTGAATGTAAGAGGTGAAAATGTTGATTTTAAAGATATCACGAGTATGAATTAATGAGTTATACTGATGCTTTAAGGGTTGATGTGGCTAGGTGTATGCAATTAGACTTGAAAAAATAAGCTTGAAGTGCATGTCTGTTAATATGGCATAAACTTTTATCTTATGTGTTATGTCATGATAACAATACGTGCTATATGTGTGGCACGATGATTAATATATGTTTAAGTTTAATAAAACAGTGATAAGCTTGTGAATGGTCTTGTTGTAGTTGAATATATGTTGAGTTGTTGATGGGTATGATAGGCCAAATGGTTGGCTATAGTGTCAATGTCGAATTGGGCATTTGATTGATAAATAGATTTAGATATTTCAAGTGACTAAAACAGTTATGTTGAAATGCATCATCTGCACGTCATGTAGTATTGGCAGTTTAGCCAAGCTAAGAAGCATGTCAATATAGCTTCGGATGTTAAGTAAACATCCTAAGTTATCATGTCAGCTATATCAGCATGTATAACAGTGTGTTCATGCATTCATGACATTCCTAGATCATATTCAGTTTCTTTTGTTCAAGTATGTTAACTATACTTGAATACAGGTTCAGTTAAACACCTCATGGGATTCTTTCTAGCAGCACCCAGGCACGCTATGTTGGGGTTGGTGCTCAGAGCGCCAATTCCCAGTTGTATTTCCTTGTAAATACTCTTGTAAACATTTTATTATGAATAAAATAAGCAGTTTCTATAATATAATATATCTTTTAATATGGTAAAGACATAATTGAACTTAGAATGATTAGTCATGATGCAGTTGCAAAAGCGTCGCAACTGACATTGAGTTGTATCATGACGTTGTCATTCTTAGACAGTTTCTGGTCAAGGTTTACACTACTTGGTCAGTAAAGTAAACCTTTTTAGACCGGTACATGTCATATACTGGAATATATAATTCCAATGGTTTCTCAATGAACCATGAGTCTTGGAGACTCGTATAGACGTGTAGGTGTTTATAGCGGATAAACACTGAACGACTCACCGAAGATTCTTAATGGATGGTAAACCAACTTCAATAAGAATCTTCTCGGGTTGAGTAGCATTTGTGATTCTTTGACTTGAGATGCCACTGTGGGCACATAAGATATCTTCCACACTTAGATGGCAGTCACGTCACCGATCTATTTAGATCAGACCTCCGCATGTTCCTTAGGTGTGGACAGATCCTCAGGGTGTCCTAGGTGTGGACAGATCCTCAGGGTGTCCTATGTGTGTCGAGATAAGATCCGTCAGTTCTGTGTATAGAGCATAGGTAGTCCATATATGATTAGCAATCAGATAAAAACCATGGGCCCGTGGTACACTTTAGAAGTGAGTTCTAAGTGTTCGTTTAGAGATTGCTAATAGAGACGTCAACGAGATTGTCCCTATAGAGATTTGACGTTTACATCTATATCTCTGGGATATATCCGGATACCTGTGACGGAGGAATTAAACATATGCCATGACCTCGACCTGTATGATTCAGCGAGTTTATCTGTGGTTGTCATAATTTACGGGTGGGTAAATTATGGACATGAAATTGGATTTCGTGACGGATATGCCTGAATCTATAGAGTCTCACCAGTGAATATACTCTTAGAGCACTAAGGCAACTTTTATGAATAATACTGATTATTTATAAGTCGTTTAATGGTTAAACGAAAAATACATACAAATGGACCTAAAGCTCATTTCCTAATTATTGTGTATTTATATTTAATGATTGATTTTATTAAATACACATTAATTAAATGTCAAATTGTGATATTTGACATACATCATAAATATATATATATATATATATATTTGGATATTTAAAGTAAATATAATACATATATTTAATATATTTATATTTAAATAATTATTTAATTGTTAAATAATTAAAGTAATTAAAAATATAATATCTTTAGTTATGATATTTTTAGGAAATGACTTTAGTTGTTTTATTTGACTTGTTGAATATCATTAAATGTTGTAATGATCAATTACACAAGTTGATAAAATTAACTTTAATGAAACAAAAAAATCTAGATATTATGTATATGCTTATAATTTTCGGCCAAGGGTAAATTGGGAGAGTATATATTGTTTTGTTTCATTTTTCATTCATTAGGTTAACAAGTTACCAAAAAAAAATACAAAAAAGAGGGTTGAGAGCAAAGTTGAAGAACCAAAGGAAAAGTCTTGAAAAATCTTTGATTTTGTAAGATTTTTCTTAAACTTTTCAACTAATAAAAAATTTCTATCGTGCTTAACTTCAACATGTGTTGCTAGGATGTTGTCTTTACACTTTTAGTTTGTGTTTAAATGGTTGGAAACTTGTATGAAGGATGTTTGCATGTATATGGATTAAAGTGAGCTTATAATTGGTTATTAAGCTCTCTCTTGATTATTTGATAATCAAGTTGTCATTCTAGAGTTGCTAAGCCACTCATTGATGACCTAGATTTATTCTTGAGTTGTTTCATGGTGGTGAGACTTTTTTGGTGTGGTAAAGATTGAATTAAAGTATTGGATTAAATTGATTTGGTGTATTTTGTCACTTTGAAGAAATTGTAAAATTAGGGTTCTTAACCCTTTCCAAATTTGAGGATTTTCATATATGTGATGTATTATGGTGTGTATATGATTCATATTAATTTTTAGGTTGATTGGATTTGATCTTAATATTTTTTGAACAAAAATGGACCAAATTATAAAAACTGAAAATTAAGGGGCTGTTCGACAATTTGAAAAAATTTGGGGATTTTGTTGCAATTTATTTTTGATGTGTTGGACATGTTGGAAATCATTTTAGAATTGATTTATAATCATCCAAAATTGTATTTGACACTTAGAGGACTAAAATGAACAAAATGTAAAGTTTATAGGTCAAACGGTAATTTTCAAGAAATATGATTTCTTGGTTAAAATTTCAGTTTTTAAGTATTGGGTAATTAAATAAATAAGTTTATTTAATTGATCTAAGAAAAATTATCGAAATCGAAAATTTTGATTTTTCGCGTTCCGTTGTGTTACCGGATATTCCCTAAAAACCCCCTATAAAATGGTATCAGAGCGAGTTTGATTCTGAACACCTGATATGATTATGCCTTTAAATTCAATATTTAATTTAATCTTTACTTTATGCATGCATGTGTTTATTTAATTTTATTAAATAAAGTAAAAGCATCTTTTGCGGAAAATCCATAATTAATAAGGTTTTATGTTAATTATGTATTTGAT
Organism: Zanthoxylum bungeanum; assembly: GCA_019454045.1. NCBI lineage: Eukaryota > Viridiplantae > Streptophyta > Magnoliopsida > Sapindales > Rutaceae > Zanthoxylum > Zanthoxylum bungeanum. Next base: position 28,631 of record SKCR01046105.1, on the reverse strand, counting down.
GCATGTTACATGGTCCGTCTTGTCAATACAGTTTACAGATATCTTTTCTATGACTACATCTGAGAACGTGCACAAACTGTGAGGGTGTAGCCGATAGAAATTTATTTATGCCGGATGTATATCTGATACTAGATAAATTCAAGCGAAAGCGGAATCCTGAACGTGCCAAAGCTATTAGGGATATGCCTTATACCCAACTTGTGGATGGGCTATATGTACATGTATTTGTAATATTTTCATTAATTAATAAAATGGCAATCTTTATTATACGTGTCTTACATAACTTATATAAATCATCAACACTGTAATAAAGCCCTTGGAGTAATAAGACGAAGGCTTCCACGCCTTATGAGAATCATTACTCTTAAATGTTCCTAGTCATAATTTTGTGAATAATATGGGCATTCACAAAGCGGAGAGACTAGCATGATGATATGATCCGCCCTTAAGTGGGGTAGCCGATCTCATAGGCTACTAGCGGAGATCCGTCTGCTTGGTGTATCACATGGATGCATGAGTTGCTCGTGTCCATCGAACTGACCGCCGAAAGTTTTCATATGGAGTGTTTATCCCATGTGTCTGTGAGAACTTTCATGTATCGATTATATGACTAGTCTTTTGACTTGAGGTCTTTACAATCTTATGTGTGGATCAAATAACTTTGACATTCTCCTTCCCCGGTTCAAAAGATTCGGTCATAAGGGTATGATTGGGTCATTTGTTGAAACATATGAAGTTTGTACAGATACAACAGAGAATCGCCACTCTCTCGGATAATATTTTCTTGTAAGAGTAGTATTCCAGTTCGCGGGTTGATATGTGTGATCAGTGTTTGAAACTATGGCCACATCAGAAGAATCATGTGAGATTCTTGGGTTAGCACGATTCATGACACTATCAACATCATACATTTGACCATATGAGTAGAAAATTTCTGTACCATAGGTCAATAGGTGGGGATACAGTGAGGCGAGAGACCGTATCATATGTAAATCGCATACAAAATTGGTATATATATCTTTCCTTCTCATTGGGGGGCATTGGCATGTTGCTAGATGTCAACATTGGTCATTGAAATCGAACGACCATCTGATCGGAGGATAATTTATGTTCGATTAAATTATCACAATTCATTTCATGTCCAACTTGAGGGGAACCCAAAAGGTCACACACAACAAAGTCGAAATCAATGGTTAACAGTGCACAGTACAAATATAACAGCATATATGATTGCTGTAGGAATTGTTCATAAATGGTTCAATGTGTTTAATTATTAAACAGATCATTTATGAGGTTCCATAGTGGCTTAGGGATTGGTGAATGACGATAGGGGCACTTTGGGAATTGGAATTTAAAAAAATTTATTATTCATGTGAATAGTAAAAAAATTTATTTGTTTTGAATTCCAATTCGGCCCAAACTCTTACTAGGATTTTATAATCTCATTAAACCACTAAATTAAGATCCAATGGCTAAGATTAAATTAGCTTTTATCCAACTTCGGATTCTTAATTAATTTTGTTGTCTTTGGAGCACTATATAAACCCAAAGAATTCTTTACAAATAGGCTACACCAAAACCTTTCATATCTTGGGTTTATATAAGTGACCAACTCTAAAGTTTAAGAGTAAGCCACTGATTTTGAGGATCCTTAAGTCTAATTGACTAGAGGAACCTCGAGTTAAAAGTTTTGAGGTATTTGCCTAGGCTAGCACCAAGGGCAAAATACATGTGCACTCAAGTCGTAGTCTTGCCGTTGAGTTTTGGCTTTGGTGTGTGCATATTTGGAGGCCACACACTTGGGTGGGTCTTTGGAACGTGGAAGAGCTTGCTGAGTTCGAGAAAAGCTTGTAGATTGGAGGGAGGACTGGATGAGTCTTCGGTTCAAGTAAGTCTTTTTCTTTCTTTATTTTAATTAGAGTTCTTATGATAGTTAGCATGTTTAGGTTTATGTTCTTTGCATGTTTTATGAGTTTTATGCTTAGAATATATAGTAACATGCCTAAGCTTGTAGAATAATAAAAAACAAATGGGTCTTGGGCAAAGGGAAAGCGGCATAATAATTTTTATTTTCCGCTGCGCACTCGCGGCCGCTTCCCAACAGTGGTATCAGCGCGCCGTTTTTATTTTGATTAGTTCTCACTCGTTTGAACTCGAAATTGGGTTTTTAAAAGCTCGTTGGAAAGCTAACACCCTAACTTAATTTTAGGCACAAGTTTTGCATGCTTTGGTTAAGATTTGAATTGTGAAATTGCATTTAAAGTTCACGCGTCTGCAGAAAAATGTGAATAGTAAATTTATTTGAATAAAATAAAATACAATATCATAATTAAAAATTAATCAAAGTTATTTAATGCCTAAAATAATTCCAACATATTAAAACTCATATGCTTGATGATTCTATGTATGATTAGAATTGGCATGATTATTTTAGGGTGCAAGCATCTAGAGACTTTCTAAGAAATAGAGAGTGTATTGCTTATCCCTTAGCTAATTAATTATTTCGTGATGAACTTAGAGATTTATTACCTGTAAGGCTAATAAATATAAATCACTTGTTTATAATAAAAGACATTATAAAATATTCAAGTGGGTTGGGACCAAGAGGTTAATAAAACTTTCCAAACTAAAGTTAATTTAACCAAAGGTATTACTAGAGTTAGATAATGATTTGGTGTCTTCTTTCACTCACTACCTTTTTATAGCCAAAAGGAAAAGTTGTGAAGACATCTAGATAATCATTTACTCAAAGCTTACCTTAAAGCATATTTAAAGTGTTGGACTAATTTGGAGGATCTATTGTTTATTCCTGTCACCAAGGCAATAAGAGCCTAAGAGGTAAGGGTATTTAAGAGAGTTCGCTCCACCCTCCCTCTGGGGAATTTTCAATGGAGGAATCCATTTCACAGTTATTCACTTAAACTTGCTAAAATCCTCAATAATAATTTAAGTCTAAAATTTACCTCCCATTGTAAAGTATAGACCCAAAGGGCTTAAACTACCTAATTATTGTATTTTATAATGACCGGCCCTAGTTGGAGTTATAAAATGATGATAATGGGATCCTTGCCCACAAGAAATCCATCATATTGGGGTTGATGCGATTTGCTTAAAATTTTAAGACAATTGAGTGGGAGCAACTTCATAATATTAAAAGCACATGTTATTATGAAACATTAATGAAAACATATTCCTAATTTTAACATTTTCTCTTAACATGTGGGTTAAAATATTTCACAAACATTCAAATGGCAAACAGAGTATCACTTCACTTAATCTTTGATGAGCATAAGCTCAAAAGGGACAACTACAATGACTGGTTTAGAAACCTTAAAATTGTCTAACGACAAGAAAAGATTTTCTATGTTCTTGAAAGACCATTTCCCCATGAACCCGCAGAAGATGCTGGCCAAGATACATTTGATGCTTGGAAGAAACACGTCGATGATGATGAGCAAGCAGTTTGCATAATGCTTGGCTCTATGTCGGACAAACTTCAGAAAGCTCACGAAGATATGGATGCTCAAACCATCATTTTTCACTTGAAGGAGTTGTATGCAACTTCCGTTCATACCGTGAGATTCCAAGTGTCATGTGTTTTATTCCAAACAAGGTATAAGGAATGATCTGTTAGTGGACATGTTCTTAAGATGATTGGCCACATTGAAAAATTGGCCAACATCGGGTTCATCATGGATCATAAGATAGGTCACGATCTAATTCTTCAATCCTTACCAAAAGAATTCTCTAACTTTATTATGCAGTTTCATCTATCTGATAAAGAAGCTACTTTAGCAGAATTGCACAATCTGATAAAGCAAGCAGAGAATGACTTGAAACCGGAGCTTAAAACCTCAGTCATGCTTACGGGTACGGACCTGAAGCCACGAGGCCCAAAGAAAAATAAGGGCAAGGCCAAGGCTCCAGATCACATAAAGCCCAATGGTAAGGTGGAGAAGAAAAAGGGAAATGGGAATTGTTTCTTTTGTGGAAAGAAGGGTCATTGGAAGAAAGACTGCAGATCTTTGAAAGCCAAGGAAGCTAGGGAAGCCCAAGAGGCCAAGAAGCCCAATGCTTCAGGTATGTTGTATATGATTGAACTATATTCTCAAAACTCTGAACCTTCTACTTGGGTGCTTGACACCGGTTGTGGGACTCACTTGTGTAACAATATGCAAGGCCTGAGAAACAGTATGAGACTTCGTCATTGGGAGGTTGACTTACGCATGGGTAATGGAGCAAAACTGGCTGCATTGTGCATGAGGAATTATTCATTAGTTTTACTGAATGGTTTAGTTTTAGACTTAGAAGATTGTGTTTATGTACATTCTCTAGTAAAGAACATCATTTCAATTTCTTCTTTATGTAATAAAGGCTATTCATACCTAATAAGTTGTAATGAATGTTCTATTAATTTCAATGAAATAAAATATGGAGATGGTATTTTGAATAATGGTATCTATGTCTTACAAACTAACAAAGAATGTTCAATCTCTAATATATACAACGTTAACTCGAATAATCTTAATGAATCACTTCTATGGCACAGTCGCTTAGGTCATATCAATGAAACAAGATTAACTAAGCTACATAAGGATGGGTATTTCAAACCCTTCAAATATAAACCTTATGGAACTTGTGAGTCTTGTTTACTTGGTAAAATGAACAAATTACCCTTCAAAGGTAAATGACAGCGTGCAGCGGAGACATTAGAACTCATACACTCTGATGTATACGGACCAATGTCAGTCACCGATAGAGGTGGATTCCCCTACTTCATTACATTTATCGATGATCATTCGCGATATGGGTATGTGTACCTTATGCGGTACAAATCTGAAGCCTTTGAGAAATTCAAAGACTTCAAGGCTGAAGTAGAAAACCAGCTTAATAAAAGTATTAAGTCACTAAGGTCTGACCGAGGTGGTGAATACTTAAGCAACAAATTTCAAGATTACTTGAGAGAAAATGGTATTGTTTCCCAGTGGACTCCTCCGGGAACTCCACAGCATAATGGGGTCTCCGAAAGGAAAAATCATACATTATTAGATATGGTCCGATCAATGATGCCAGGCACGGATCTACCTCTTTCATTTTGGGGTCTTGCTTTAGAAACTGCAACACTACTACTAAACCAAGTTCCTTCCAAGACTGTTAGTCAAACACCATATGAGTTATGGTCTGGGAAACGTCATAGTCTTAGTTATCTAAGAGTTTGGGGATGTGACACATATGTCAAGCTCACAAAAACTAACAAATTGGATGATAGGGCAGTTAAATGTAAGTTTGTAGGATATGCCTTGAACTCAAGAGCATACGTGTTCTACGTCCCAAATGAACAAATAACATTTGTCTCACGAAATGCTAAATTTCTAGAGAATGAATTCCTTCTCAAGAAATATAGTGGGAGTAGACTTGACCTCGATGAGGTGCGAGAAGAACAAACTAACATAGAACTAAGCCTCAGGCCCCTCAAAAGGGCAGCAACGGAACAACCACAAGCTTATGAACTCAGAAGGTCTGGTAGGGAAAGACATGAGCCTGAAAGATATGGTTTCCATATTGATGAGGAACATGATCAGGTCATTGATAATGACGATCCCACCAGTTATGACGAAGCAATGCGTGACATTGATTCAGTCAAGTGGCTTGAGGCCATGAAATCCGAAATAGACTCTATGTATCATAATCAAGTCTGAGACTTGGTAGATGCACCTGAAAGGATAAAACACATAGGCTGCAAGTGGATTTACAAGCGTAAAACTGATGCAGAAGGCAACATCCAAACCTATAAGGCTAGGTTGGTGGCGAAAGGTTATAGACAAATCCAAGGAATTGACTATGACGAAACCTTCTCACATGTTGCAATGATAAAGTCCATTCGAATTTTACTGGCACTAGCTGTACACTTTGATTATGAGATTTGGCAGATGGATGTCAAAATAGCTTTCCTTAATGGGAACCTCGTAGAGGAAGTCTATATGACACAACCTGAGGGGTTTGCATCTAAGGATGATCATAATAAAGTATGCAAGCTTAAACGATCCATTTATGGACTCAAGCAAGCCTTCCACTCATAGACTGACGCCCGCTGTCAGCGTGTAGGGGTTTTATAGGGAATATCCGATAACGCAGCGGAACGCGGAAAATCAAAATTTTCGATTTCAATAATTTTTCTTGGATCAATTAAATAAACTTATTTATTTAATTATCCAATACTTAATAACTGAAATTTTAACCAATAAATCATATTTCTTGAAAATTACCGTTTGACTTATAAACTTTACATTTTGTTCATTTTAGTCCTCAAATTATAAAATACAATTTTGGATGATTCTAAATCAATTCTAAAATGATTTCCAACATGTCCAACACATCAAAAAAAAATTGTAACAAAATCCCTAAATTTTTTCAAAATGCCGAACAGCCACTTAATTTTCAATTTTTACAATTTGGTCCATTTTTGTTCAAAACATGTTAATATCAAATCCAATCAACCTAAAAATTAATATGCATCATATAGACACCATAATACATCACATATATGAAAAGGCCCAAATTTGGAAAGGGTTAAGAACCCTAATTTTATAATTTCTTCAAATTGATATAATACACCAAATCAATTAAATCCAACACTTTAATTCAATCTTTACCACACCAAACAAGTATCACCATCATGAAACAACTCAAGAATAATTCTAGGTCATCAATGAGTGGCTTAGTAACTCTAGAATGACAACTTGATTATAAAATAATCAAAAGAGAGCTTAATAACCAATTATAAGCTCACTTTAATCCATATACATGCAAACATCCTTCATACAAGTTTCCAACCATTTAAACACAAAATAAAAGTGTAGAGACAACATCCTAGCAAAACATGTTGAAGCTAAACATGATAGAAATCTTTTCTTAGTTGAAAAGTTTAAGAAAAGGCGTCAGTCTATGAGTGGATGCTTCATTCCCTCTCTTTCATGTTTTCTAGTTATTGACGTTTGTTGGATACTAGCTTCAATTTATGTTCCCAGTTCATATGATTTGTTTGATATTCTCAGATTATTAAATTCATTTTATGTTATTTGATTATACTCTTATTTTCGTGAGTCTTGTTTCATGTTCTCAGTTAAGTTTTCATTTCCTTCTATAGTTGATTTCATTTCATGTAATTCAAATCATGTTATAAAGTTAATATTCTCTGTTAGCTTGTGTATTTAGGTTCCAGATTATCTTTAGTTACATCATATAGTTCATATTTATATATTTCATGTTTCCAGCATGTGTTAGTTCACGTTTCTCACATTCTTAATTCATGTACTTAGTGTTCCAGCCACGCATTCAGGAATTATATTTAGTCATGTTTCATGTCTTTTATATCATGCCATGCAGTCTAGCTTACGTCATAGATTTTAGTTCATGCTTCAAGTCAGTCATGTCATGTACATGTTAGATCAGGTTTTAGGATCCCAATTCATGTTCTCAGAATAGTCATGACATGTTCAGGTTAGTCAGATTCATGCATGTCAGTTCTCAAGTAATGTTTTTCAGTTTTCAAGTTTATGACTTGTGATTTCATAAATGGTTTTTATGTAACTCATATTATGTTTTCAGAAAATGGTTTCTATTAGTATAGATGTAGATTTTCTAACCACCAGTCTAGTGTCGTCCCTTCATCTTTAGCGTCCCGGGTTCACTCAGATAGTCTATGGGGGCACTAATCACCCCTATAGGCACAACAGTTCAGTTACAGCTCAGTTCCTTTGTTATGCGGTGCTAGGTCCCGCTAAGTAGTGCTTCAGCTCCCCCAAGCCACTATGCTGGTGAATATTTTCAATTTACGAATATGATTTTATGAGATTTAGTTTTGCATCCTTATTTATGAATTTCATATTATGTTTATGATTTCATGTATAAGCTATATGATTTTAGCATGTAACCCAATTTATAGATCATTTATATGATTTACAGAATCTCCATTATATTTCTCATGTTTATGCATTCGGTAACATTTTATGATTTATGCATTCATGTCATGTTTCCAAATAGCCATGTCTAGCTCATGTAGTTTCAGAATCATGAAATGCAGGTTTAGATCACAATAGTGTATCTACAGGTCATGATCAGTTTTTGTAGTTTAGGTCAAGAGTTATGCATGTTTAGATCATATAGTTACAATTCAGGTAATTAGCTCCCTGCCATGCATGTTTAGTTTAGCTTTCAGGTTTAACAGAAGCATATCCAGCTCAGAGAATCAGAATCAGTTCATGTAGTCTTTAAAACATCACATATAGTTTCAGATCAGGTCAGCATGTCATTAGGTTGCAGATCATGATAGCAGTTCAGGTCATGTTTCCTCAAGCATATCAGGATAGCTCAGGTCATGTCAGTAATTAGGTTAGATAGTTCATGTTAGTTTCAGGTTCACAGATTGTAGCTCATGTAGCCATACCCAACTTTTACGATCCATGCTCACGGGTTTGGGTGGCTTAGAAATAGCATACAACAAGAAACAATACATGTCCTCATGTTAGTCATGACATATTCAGGTCGTTCATGTAGCGTGCATGTTAGCTTTCAGGCATGTTCAGTCCATGCATATTCATTTCAAGTTCAGTTTAGTATCTAGGCTCAACTCATGTATATTTAGCTTAGTATTCAGAGTCAACTCATGCACTTTCAGCTCAGGCACTCGGGTTTAGATTATGCATGTTCAGTTTAGGTATTCAGTTTCCAGTCAAACACGTTCAATCTAGTTTCCAGGTTCAGCACATGCATGTCCAGTTCAGGTATCTAGGTTCAAATCATATAGCATTAGGTCAAGGTATTCAGGATTAGATCATGTAGTTTCAAGACATCACATATAGTTTCAGATTTAGGTCAGCATAAAGAATTTTAGGTCATGCAGTTTCAGGTTAGGATATGTATAGTCAGTTCAGGAAGCGTGTCATTAGGTTATAAGTTATGTATTCAGGTCAAGTCAGGATGCATTCCATGCACTTCATGTTAGTTTCAGGTCATGTTAACCAGCCAGGTTCCATGAGTTAGTTATCAGTGCATGTAACTTAAGTCAATATCACGCAGGTATTGGTCATGTTCTCAAGTACGTCAGGTTAGTTTCAAGTCATGTTAGCAAATACGTCATGTATATCATGTCAGTTTCAGGTCAAATTCAGAATAATAGTTCAACTTGTCATAATCAGATTGAGTTCTCCCTCCATGATCAAATTCCAGCCTTCTGTAGTTTCATATTTCTTGCCACGTCTTCGGTATTTAGCTTTCTAGTTTTCTTATGTTCTTTGTTTCAGCTTATTCACGTCTCTTTTTGTAACTTATTTTATTGGCCCTCTGATATTCACCCACCAGGTCTTTCAAAAAACCTGACCCACCCTACTCTCAGTGTTTTGCAGGTTCCAGGTGCTTGCATGTGGAGGACGGGCTTTGGAGGAGACAGGACTCGGCGACAATTATTACACACCAAAATCATTAGAGTCAAAGTCGGGCCCAATTGTTGATAATTATCCAGTCGAGTCATAAGGCCTTATATATATTCATGTATTTAGGTGTTAGTAGTTATTAAGTTATGTATGTATAAGATAAGCATTCAAGTTCATATTCATGATGTGTGTATATAAGTTATTTGAATTAGAAACTTCTAGTATTTAACATGGAATCAATTTCGAGAATAATGTCCCTATTTTAACTTCAACGGTTTGGATTTTAACTTCATTATCCTTTTACTATTACTGAAAATGAAAAACAATAGCAAAGTCCTTTTCTTTGTTGTTATTTTTTTTTTCTTTCATTTATTTATTTTATTTTTTTCTGAAACTGAAGACAATTTTTTTTTTTTTTTTGAGTTGCGCTCTACCACTGAGCTATGGACCTTTGATAAATGCTTGGCCATATTTATTTATCTCAAAGAAAAGCATATGAATAGTTTAAAACTGTCTTTCTGTCTTGGAGGATTATTGGGAAGCTTATTAGTCACCTTTTTCTTCTGAATTTTATTATTGGAAGAGTAATGAGAGTTATGCCACAGCAGATTTCTTGGCTAGGATGAAATACAGCTTGAGATGATATTGATGCTATTCAGGCAATTTTAAAAGGTAGATTGCAAATTGGTAATTATATTAGAATTAGATAAGTATGTTCCATGTTGTTCAGAGATTCTGATTTGTATGTTTTTTGCTGATGAAAGTGTATTGTGTTATCAATAATAAAATTTGGGAGGTGCCATCCTTTCCTTGCTTAAAAAGTTGTAATTTTGTAATAAGTCATTGCATATTATATAAAAGATGTGATGATATGAAAAAAAAAAAAAAACATGATGTAGCAACAAATCTACAAGAGATTCAATTGATTTAAGTAATGCCAAGCTGAAAACAAAAGAACATTTTTCAAGCTCTAGGATCAAGCAACACATAATGAAAACATGGCCAACCAACATAAAACATCAGTAGTAAAAAATCCACACAAAGCTTTTCTTCTTCTATGACAAAATGAGAAAGCTGACTTGACTCCACTGCATTGCAGCAAACTCAATACACTCTAGATATCATCAAGTACTTCAATATTTACAGTATGAGAAAGCAGCTTCTAGTCAAAGTAGTAAGCACTAAGCAGACCTGTATTATATATAGCACTGTGTAAGAGAGTAAAAACTAAAATGAATAAGGCCTACCGAAACAACAACGAAAAGACCAGCGAGAACCAGATAACGGCTGGGAACACACTATAAGTGGAAGATGGGAAAAAAAGTAAAGAAAAACAATCTTGGAAAAATGCTAGGACAGCGCTAAATAGGCGTGGCTCTTTGTCTGTCATTCCTTTGTTGGAATCTTGGGGCTGCAATTAATGGATTAGCTATAGTTAGAAGTTGAAACTATTAGCCAAATACAAGAATGTCAATAGAACAGATCCATACCAAGTCCATTAGCCTCGGAGGTCCTCATGATTCGAAGCCTTTTTACTGAGCGGATAAACATCCTGATCACAAGCATATAACACAAAACAGTAAGGATTGAGAAAATAAAAATAAAAGAATAAAAAATATTGAACAAAGTGACATATTTTCCTCTTTAAGTTTTCTTATTTAATTTAGAAAGGACTACAGCAATCTTTCCATCATCCAACTACGGACAAACTCGTGATGTACAGACTGCAAATGCAGGTCTCATACTCTCAGGTCAATTCACAAAATTTTGCATTTATATTTCACAAATCATCACAGACAAAGCACAGAAACACATCGTGCCTAAGCATATTTAACACCCCCACTGCCCTTCCCATCACCCTCTCCACCATGTTACTGAGTTTGTATTACTTAATGATAATTGCATACCTCCAAGGTACATCTCCGACAAGCATCCAATCTCCTTCTTTATCCTCATACGTGAGCACAAACTCAGATGATCCATCCAAAAGCTTAGAGAGCTTTGCTGCAGGATCCTTCTCTCCACCTTTAAGAAAAACAGAAAAAGAAAATCATACAGCAAGCACAGAAACATTAATCAAACACAATGCTCTTGTTGCTGACTAAAAATTGTGCAAGGGACATGCTTCAGCCAATTCAACCTATGCTTAACTAAATTAGACTAATCACACCTCTTTTTCATTTTAACTGTCAAAACGTAAACAAGAACATTAACTATGAATAAGATCCTTTATTTGGTTACTTTTTGACATTTTAAAGGATCAAAAGCGTGAAAGGAAATGAACATACTGATGGAATGGATTGTCGGGTTGGATGCAAAAAACATCTCCTCCAATGTATGAGCCAAAGTCTTATAGGAGGCATGCGCATTCAAATCCACTTTCCTTCCTATTGGAACTCCGTCCATATTCACCTTAACAAACCCAAGATGCCCTTTCTCATCAAAAATGCCATTGGTTTTATTAGCATTGCAAATTTTCTTCTTCGAAGCATCTTTTGATATATTCTTTTCATCGGCCAATTTTTCTTCTTCAGATCTCAGAACCTTAGCTTGGCTAACCAAACTGTTCATCCTATAAGCTCTTATGGGAGGCCATCCCACAAGCTGACTGTTTTCACAAAACAATCAAGGGTATTAGGGTAATGAATAACTAAACATTCAGAAATTTAAATAAAAATAAATAAATAAATAAGTAACATCAGAAACCAATATGAAACTGAAAGGATAAGCAAACTTTAGAAGTTTTTTAATTCAATATCATCAGAAACCACCCATATCAACCAAAATTAAATAACGAAAAAGAAAGTAACAAGTTAACAATAATTAAACATAAGGATAATTATAAGAACAAAATTAACTAAAAGGTATTGTCTCGGTGGGGAAAAAAAATCCCCCTTTTTTTAATCACAGAATCAATATAACTGATCATAGACTCTATGAAGAGAATACAAAAGTAGGCACATAACATAACAAGCCATAAGAAGAAATAAAACTTATAAATATTCCCTGTACTTAATGATAGCAGAGGATCAAGATTAGCTGTTGTAAAAAATAGAGAAATTAAGAGCTTGAACACAGAGAAAATACAAGTCTTTGCAATAGAAAAGAAACTAACTTGGCACCAGGAGGGGATGATCCATCCTCATGAGGAACAGAGTCAGCAGTTCTCTTAGTACCAGCAACAGCAACAGCAACAGGAGAAGAAGAAGACGAAGAAGAAGAAGCATTAGCTCTCTTCACTGCAGAAGGAAAGTCCTTAGCAGTCAAGATTCTCCCACACTCACCCCATGCACTTACTCCTTTCCCCTTCCCTCCTCCTCCACCACCAAGACTCAGCCCCAGTCCCAGCTCTAGCTCATCATCACTCTCAACAACTTTTGACACCCCTGACTCATTTCCATTAGAGCCACCAAGTAAACCAACACCACCTTGCATGACAAGTCAACAAGAAGAAACAAAGAGGGTTTTTATTTTTTGTTCAAGATTTGACAGTTAACAAGAAATTAGAAGATTTGTAAACTAACAAACAACAACAATAAGTTTTTAAGAGTGAAAGAAAGGATTTTGGGGTTTTGGGTCATTGGTGGTGGATGAAGTGATGATGATGGCGCCCACATGTCTGCTAGTGCGCCCAGCACTCTCACTTTCTTTACTCCATTTTTCCTTGACATGATCATGTCTCTTTAGAATCTTTATTTTCCATTTCTATCTGTTTATATATAGCTTATAGAGAACAATTCCAAAAGAGAAAACCAAAATTAAAATTAAATATTGATTTCCCCAAGAAACCTGTAACTATTGTTGATAGAAACCATTGGAATTGTCTTTTAATTTGCCATGTTTTTGTATTGTTATAACATTTTTTTCCACTTTTTTTTTTGGCTTACTAGCAGTTTGGTGGAACAGGTTTTGGCAGAAATGTGGCAAAGGCTGTATTTTTTTAACATGAGATTTTATTGCCATTATAGTTTTGCATTCTGTAAAAGGGTGGTAATAGATTTGTCTCTTTTATTATGATGGGTAATGATTTTATTTGTATACATGAATTATTATGGTCTTGTGACCTTTTAGTATGAGAAATTACTTTCTTGTGAGATTTTTAGAAAAAAAAAAATTTTATAATCGGGGTGTTCGGGCATGTTTACGCGTACCTCGATTAATCCCCGAGATATGTGTCACATGTCCTCAAAAGGTTCCTAACACAGATCAGGATAAGTCGATGATTTTTTATACCATGAGGCATGACCCAAAGAAAATACATCTAGTGGGATTCGAATCATGAACTTGAGAGAAAACAAATCACTCAAGTCAAAAGCCTTTATCACTTACACCGAAGTGTACTCAATAAAAAAAATCCAAATTCCTACTCAATGAAAATTGCATCTAATTTTTTATTAGAAAACATGCATCAATAAAAAATTCCAAATTTAGATGATAATTACACTACTCAATTAAAGAATATTAACCAAAGATTTAATTAATTAGAGCTGAGGTGTCTCTTAACTTTTACATAAAAGCATAGGTTTAAGTCTAAATGTTTAGTCTTTTTACAAGCCAAAAATACATAAAATCATATTCTAATATAATCTTTACTTCTGAATGCCATCTTTCTTTCTTCCCATATATATGTTGTCCACTATTTTAAGGACAAATAGCACAAATGCTTGTTTTTAGAAAGTTGATGCCCTAAAGAATGAGAGATGCATTTGCAATGGGATTGTAGGAAGCAAAGCAAAACAATATTTCAAGACAATTTTATGATAATTTATTCAAATATTTAACTATTTATGTGACATCCCTAAGAATACCTCATCTTTCAACATAATTTATGTTTTGCAAATTAAGATGGGGTACATAATTTTATTGTTTAGGGGGAAAATAAGAGGAAGAATCATCAATAACCTAAGGGATTTTAAAATGTTGAACTCTTTCCTTCAAAAAAAATTTAATAATGAAATTGTTGATAATGGTACTCAAGTATCTCAACCCCAATGAAATTAAGTTTTAGTTAACTTTTTTCATATTTGATTTGATAAAGGTGTTTATTGATTTGGAAATAATCCATTTAATAAGACATATATTTAATTTTAAATGGTTCAATTTCATAAAACTTTTAATCCAAAATAAAAATGATTTTAAAATAGAATTGAATATAACATTGTTGAACTCTACGCATAGATTGAATGATTAAAGACCAAATTTTGAGTGTGTGATCTTTATATATTTCAAAATCAAACAAAATTATAAAAATTATTTTATCTATTTACAGATACTATAAGTTTCAAAATAATAATTAATTAATTTCTTAAAAAAAAAATCTATAATATTTTATAGAAGAAAAAATTCATAAGAATGGATAAAATGAGGGTGATGGAGCAACAATAAAACATCATACCTTGAAGAAGGGAAAATAATCACAAATTAGAATTACAAATAATTATTTTTAAAATATAAATAAATGGAGACAGCTTTATTATTTGATTTTTGCTTTTAATATTTTTTGACAAAAATATTTTATTAGCTGTGTACCATTACCATATAGTTTTATACGATGAAGTGGGGGACTATTTTAATGTGTGAGTATTTTTATTTAAATAAATACAAGTAGAAAAGGAGAAAAAAGATTACAAAGGTAAAAAGGTTTTGGGGGCTTTGGAGGGACAAGGCGACAAAAACCACATGCCTCGAAAGTGTCAGTTGATTGCCACGTAAGCCGACAGGGTACGCGGCTGACCGGGGAACCAAAACTTTTCTCACGTTTTGAGTCCGAGACAGCTCGACACTTTTACCGCTTACTCCCACGCGCACTCACTCCATTTTACACAAAAACCTTTGTTTTATTTATTTATTTATTTATTATTCCTGTAAAAACTTGCCAAGTTTAACTCAAAACTCAAAATATGTATATAAATTCTAAGATTTTTTCATAATTTTGATATTGATTAATCATTATTTAATCTTGGATCGCTACTCTAATGTTATATTAGGTATCAAAATTTAGTCGATTTTAACTGATTAATCAGTTGATTTTTTATTTTTTATTACTCAAAAATTGTTCTATTTTAATTTTTAATTTATTTTTCAAATTTTTTCAAATTTTGGGGTTTGGTTGATGTTTTTTTTTTTTTTTTTTGAAAAATATAAGGATTCTGTTAGAACTAATGGGAAAAAAATGTGAACGAAAATCCAATAACTCTTTTAGTTAATCAGATTGAAAATCAAAAATAAATATTCACTGAAATACAAAAAACTGAAAAATATAATTTTACTATAAACCTCCTATTTATTTTCTCCAATTACCAATTGCAGAATACAAAAACTAAGTCAGTGTTGGAGTAGTACTAACTGTAGATAACAATTATTACAATTATTACACGGTAATTGGGAAATCCGAATATGACAAAATTACAATTATAATTATTATCCTCGGAGCAGACCCTAACGGCAGACCCTGAAAGCGGAGGCAGGGACTGATGAGCAGAGGCAGAGGCAGATGGCAGAGGCTGAAGGCAGAGGCTGACAGCAGAGGCTGAGGCTGAAAGCAGAGGCAGAAGATGATGAAGCTGAGGCAGAGCTGCTGAAGCTGAGGCAGAGGCTGTTGGCAGATGCTGATGCTGAGGCAGAGGCTGTTGGCAGGCAGAATGCTGAGTCAGGCAGAGGCAGAAGATGAAGCTGAGGCAGAGGCTGAAGCTGAGGCAGCAGATCAGAACTTTCCCGAGGCTTGTTGTAAAACAACAATATCCTTAAAACAAATTCGTCCCCTACCGTAGGTGCAGTAGTAGAACGTGAGACGATTGTTTCCCAGGATACAACGGAAACGTACGAGAAAGGGCACCACCAGACTCGTATCCAACGAACCACAAAGTGTTTGAACTCTCCTTTTAACAAAACAAAGAAAATGATCTTTCGTGTGTGTGCTATGTCTTTCTCTATTTTCTATTTCATATCTTGAAAACAAGAACTGATGTTGTTTATATAGGAAAAGAAAAACACATCTCAATTAATAGAAATTAACTTGCCAATTAAATTTCATAATGGGAGATGTTACACATTGTTGTAACCACTAAGCTAATTAAATTAGCACTAATGGAAATTAAACTATATAACCACCA
Organism: Zanthoxylum bungeanum; assembly: GCA_019454045.1. Classification (NCBI taxonomy): domain Eukaryota; kingdom Viridiplantae; phylum Streptophyta; class Magnoliopsida; order Sapindales; family Rutaceae; genus Zanthoxylum; species Zanthoxylum bungeanum. Next base: position 12,088 of record SKCR01046105.1, on the reverse strand, counting down.
AGCTAATTAGATTAGCACTTATGGAGATTAAACTTTGTAACCACCAAGCTAATTAAATTAGCTGTTATGGAATTACAAAAGGCTTGAAAATTGTGAACTTTGAGCAACAATTTCTCATTCACCCAAACACCATTTTAAGCATATGAATATACCATTTCGAAGTACTCACGGAGGAGTATCCGAATCATTCAATAACAACCACTAACACGAAGTGGACCATGCTTAAAATTGAGCCTCAAAATGCTTATAAATAAGCATTTTTCCAACAATCCCCCACATGAATGAAATTGGCGAAAAACGTCGAATAAAATTATTTTTTATAAAACATTTTATTTTGACCTAGAAGAGTTCAACGGTTCAACACCTGCATAGGATAGGTAGGCCACAGCCTTTGAACCTTCCCTTGTGAAAATATATCTCATTACTGGCTGACAGTTGACGCGATGTCATTGAACTGTACTGCCGTTCATGTAATTGGAGAACACATATCACACAGATATTTTACCTACACATTTGAGTTCTCATTATTATGTTCATTTTGGCCATGAACATCTACCTGGTTCTGCAAGAGTTTCTAAAATTGTGCCCCGTACAATTCCCTTTGAAGCGGCCCCACTTCTCTCTCACATAGGTGATTTCTTATTTAAGAGTATCTCGTAATACTCTGCTCGGATTCCCGACGCATAAGAATCATTAAAAGCTTTTGCTTAACCTCTATCCATACGAGCATCACTGTTTCATTTCATCATAGGAATGGACTAGAGGGTAACCCCCCACAGTGATCCAATTATGTCTTTTACGAGTAGGTTGTCCCATTGAACCTAGATCTTGGGATCTCCAGTCAACAAGGTTGGGTTTTCCTTCGTAATAAACATTTATCTAATGGGCTTCAGTCCCATTCCCCTCGATGATTTCACAACTAACTCTCTATTTAACCCTTTGGTTAGCGGATCCGCAATGTTATCCTTTGACTTTACATAGTCAATCGAAATAACTCCAGTAGAGAGTAATTGTCTAACGGTATTGTGTCTACGACGAATATGTCTAGACTTACCATTATACATATTGTTATGTGCCCTTCCAATTGCAGATTGACTATCGCAATGAATGCAAATTGCTGGCACTGGCTTAGGCCAACTTGGAATATCCTCTAGAAAATTTCGAAGCCATTCTGCTTCTTCAGCACACTTGTCTAATGCAATGAATTCTGATTCCATTGTAGATCTGGCTATCACAGTCTGTTTGGAGGATTTCCATGATATAGCTGCACCTGCTAGTGTAAACACATAACCACTAGTAGACTTTGAGTCTTTCATGTCAGATATCCAATTAGCATCACTGTATCCTTCGACTACAGCTGGATATCTATGATAGTGCAACCCATAATTACGAGTAAAACGTAAGTACCTAAGTACTCTCACTATTGCTTTCCAGTGATCAACCCCTGGATTACTCGTATATCTGCTGAGCTTGTTACTGTACAGGCTATATCAGGCCTTGTACAACTCGATAGATACATCAAACTCCCGATCACTCTAGAGTATTCTACTTGAGATATACCATCTCCCCTATTCTTTGATAGGTGTAAACTCACATCTAAGGAGTTCTAGCCACAGCTGAATCATCAATGTTGAATTTACCAAGAATTTTGTCCACATAGTGCGACTGATCAAGAATAAGTCCATCTGGACTTCTCGAGATCTTTATTCCCAGAATGACATCTGCAAGACCCATGTCTTTCATGTCAAACTTGGATTTCAGCATATTCTTGGTAGATTTCACCATTTTGACATTACTCCCGACAATCAGTATGTCATCAACGTAGAGACATAAAATGACATAGCCAACTTCTGTCTCTGACATAAATGCATTTATCACATTCATTGATTTTGAAACCATTTGCCAACATGGTGTCATCAAACTTTTTATGCCACTGTTTCGGGGCTTGTTTCAATCCATACAAGGATTTAACTAACTTACAGACTTTCTTTTCTTGTCCTGGAGCTATAAACCTTCAGGTTGTTCCATGTAGATTTCTTCATCTAAATCTCCATTCAGAAAGGCTGTTTTCACATCCATCTGATGTACCTCAAGATTGCGCAAAGCTGCAATCGCTAGTATCATCCTTATGGAATTTATTCTCGTTACAGGAGAATAAGTATCAAAGTAATCAAGACCTTCACGTTGTCTATAACCTTTAATTACAAGTCTTGCTTTGTACTTGTCAATTGATCCATCTGCCTTTATTTTCCTTTTGAAAATCCACTTGGACCCTAAAGGTCTACATCCTGGAGGAAGATTCACTAACTCCCAGGTGTGATTTTGTAAGATGGATTCAATTTCACTATTGATGGCATCTTTCCACAAGGCACCATCAGCTGACCTTACCGCTTCGTTATAGCTTTGAGGATCATTCTCTAACAAGAATGTCAGAAAATCTGGACCAAATGATTTTTCCGTTCTAGCTCTTTTGCTACGTCTTAGTTCAGGTTCAACAACTTGTTGATCCTCTGGAACATTAATTTGTTCTCGGTCCTGACTATCTTCAATGATAGTCTCATGTGCCCTTTTGTGCACATCTGAATTCGAATTAGTTTTACAAGGAAAAACGTATTCGAAAAAAGATGCATTCCTCGATTCCATTATCGTATTCTTGTGAATATCTGGTACATTAGACTCATGCACAAGAAATCGATAAGCATTACTGTTATGTGCATATCCTATGAAAATGCAATCAACAGTTTTTGGTCCTATCTTCACCTTTTTAGGTGGAGGAATGACTACCTTGGCAAGACACCCCCACACTCGAAGGAATTTATAGGAAGGTACTCTTCCTTTCCACATTTCATAAGGAGTTTTCCCTGCTTCTTTCCGTGGTACCTTATTTAAAAGGTAATTAGCTGATAAGACAGCTTCTCCCCACATAGTCTGAGGTAAGCCAGACTGATTAACATAGCGTTCATCATCTCTTTCAAGGTACGATTCTTACGTTCCGCAATCCCATTGGATTGAGGCGAATAAGGAGCTGTGGTTTGATGTATGATTCCATTTTGTTCACAAAGTGATTCAAAAGGGAAAACATACTCACCACCACGATCACTTCTTAACTCCTTAATTCTTTTATTCAGTTGGTTCTCAACTTCATTCTTATAGAGAACAAATTTCTCTATAGCTTCGTCCTTGCTTTTCATTAAATACACATAGCAAAATCTTGTGCAATCATCAATAAAGGTAATAAAATATTTATTACCGCCTCTCGATTGTATTGAATTAAAATCACATACATCGGTATGAATTAGATCAAGTGGTTCAGAGTTTCTTTCAATACTATGAAAAGATGATCTTGTTAGTTTTGCCTCAACACAAGTATCACACTTATGTTTGTTATCAATTTTAAAATTGGGAATATGATTCATGTTAATTAACTTTCGCAATGAATTAAAATTAACATGTCCTAATCTACCATGCCAAAGATTAGAATACTCAACAATATAAGCAGAAGAACTAGCTTTATTGATATTTTTGGGTTTAACAACCATTACATTGAGCTTAAAAAGCCCATCAGTTACATACCCTTTTCCCACATACATCCCATTTTTAGTCAAAACTACTTTATCAGACTCGAACACCATCCGGAATCCATGCTTGTTCAGAAGCGATCCAGACACAAGATTCTTCCGTATTTCAGGTACATACAGAACATTGTTCAGAGTCAACTCTTTCCCAGAGGTCATCTTCAGAATCACCTTTCCTTGACCTTCTATCTCAGATGTTGCTGAATTTCCCATGTATATCTTTTCCCCATTTTCAGCAGGCTCAAATGAAGAAAACATGCTCTTGTCTGAGCATACATGTCGAGTGGCACCAGTATCAATCCACCACTCTCTTGGGTTAGAACCCACCAGATTCACCTCAGAAACCACAGCAGAAAGGTTAATGTCTGAAACATCTTGAGTCATGTTTTCTAGCACATTAGCCTCTTGTTTCTTTTTCTTCTTCGGCAGTCTGCACTCAGAAGACTTGTGACCCATTTTGTCACAGTTGAAGCATTTTCCTTGAAATTTTGATTTCTTGGAAACTCCTCCTTTAGGGCCCATCTTTGACCCTTTGTTCTTGAGGTTCTTGTTCTTATGGCCATGTTCGACAACATTTGCTTTGGCCTCATGAGTCATTCCTCTTTTTTTTTCAGAAACTCGGTTATCTTCCTCAATTCTTAGCTTAAGAACCAAGTCTTCAATGCTCATTTCTTTTCGCTTATGCTTTAAATAATTCTTGAAATCTTTCCAACCAGGTGGTAGTTTCTCAATTATCGAGGCTACTTGGAAGGTTTCACTTAAACTCATCCCCTCATCATGAATTTCTGCTAGAATAATCTGCAGTTCTTGTACTTGGCTTATCACAGTTTTGGAATCAATCATTTTAAACTCTAGGAAACGGCCTACGACAAATTTCTTAGTACCGGCATCCTCAGTTTTATATTTTCGATCTAAAGATTCCCAAAGCCCTTTAGCTGTTTTCATTCCAGCGTACACACTGTACAAGGAATCACTTAGCCCATTCAGCACATAATTCCGACATAGGAATTCAGAATGTTTCCAAGCTTCAATGGCACTGATGACTTGGATATCAATCTCACCCTCTTTGGGTACAGGAGCATCTTCCTTTAGAAACCTCGCAAGGTTCAACGTGGTCAGGTAGAAGAACATTTTCTGTTGCCACCTTTTGAAATTCTGACCACTGAATTTTTCAGGTTTTTCCGCAGCAGGATTGACATGGCTCACATGTCCAACAGGTTGTCTAGCCATTGAGGCAGAAACACCTTGGCCAGCCACAACGGCTGCCATATTAAGCCCAGAGGCTGATGCAAGTTGGCCAGCCGAAGGGGCTGCCACTGCACTTTGGTCAGCCACGGGGGCTGCCACAACATTCTGGCCAGCCGAAGAGGCTGCCATATTCGGATCTACTGTGTTTGGACTGATTTCCATATCCACAGAGTCTCGAATTTGTTTTAAGACTGTAGATAACAATTATTACAATTATTACACGGTAATTGGGAAATCCGAATATGACAAAATTACAATTATAATTATTATCCTCGGAGCAGACCCTAACGGCAGACCCTGAAAGCGGAGGCAGGGACTGATGAGCAGAGGCAGAGGCAGATGGCAGAGGCTGAAGGCAAAGGCTGACAGCAGAGGCTGAGGCTGAAAGCAGAGGCAGAGATGATGAAGCTGAGGCAGAGGCTGAAGCTGAGGCAGAGGCTGTTGCAGATGCTGAGTCAGGCAGAGGCAGAAGATGAAGCTGAGGGCAGAGCTGAAGCTGAGGCAGAGCAGAAACTTTCCCGAGGCTTGTTGTAAAACAACAATATCCTTAAAACAAATTCGTCCCCTACCGTAGGTGCAGTAGAACGTGAGACGATTGTTTCCCAGGATACAACGGAAACGTACGAGAAAGGGCACCACCAGACTCGTATCCAACGAACCACAAAGTGTTTGAACTCTCCTTTTAACAAAACAAAGAAAATGATCTTTCGTGTGTGTGCTATGTCTTTCTCTATTTTCTATTCATATCTTGAAAACAAGAACTGATGTTGTTTATATAGGAAAAGAAAAACACATCTCAATTAATAGAAATTAACTTGCCAATTAAATTTCATAATGGGAGATGTTACACATTGTTGTAACCACTAAGCTAATTAAATTAGCACTAATGGAAATTAAACTATATAACCACCAAGCTAATTAGATTAGCACTTATGGAGATTAAACTTTGTAACCACCAAGCTAATTAAATTAGCTGTTATGGAATTACAAAAGGCTTAAAATTGTGAACTTTGAGCAACAATTTCTCATTCACCCAAGCACCATTTTAAGCATATGAATATACCATTTCGAAGTACTCACGGAGGAGAGTATCCGAATCATTCAATAACAACCACTAACACGAAGTGGACCATGCTTAAAATTGAGCCTCAAAATGCTTATAAATAAGCATTTTTCCAACACTAAACGGGCATGATACTCATTTTACTCTATCAAATAAACAACAAACGAAGATCCAAGATTAAAAAAATCAAAACCTGATCGAGGATGATAGAATTAGTCAACCTACGACTCCCATGTTCTTTGAGATAAACATGTCTCACACTTTTAGGCTTCTGTATCAAAACAGGCATTATTTATCTTAACTTAATTAAAAACTCTTGGATTGTTTAGTTTTATTCATCATTAAAGACTTATTTTTGGAGGATATAAGAAATGAGTTTCGAAATTTTTTATTTTCAATTATGCGAAATATCAATTTACATTCCTGATTAATTTTGGTTATATCCAATTAATGTAAATTGATCAAATTGTCTTAAAGCAATTATATCATTTTTTTTATAAAACAGCACGATTTATATTTGTACAAATAAATTGATACAAGTAAGTAATAATGCAGATGATGTGAAAATTTTATATAATATAGACTAATTTTTAATTTTTAAACGTTTTCACTAATTTTCTTTCTTATTTGATAATTTACAACATATTTGGGGAAAATTATTTAAATTGTAATTTTTTTCTATATCAATGCAGTCGATTAACCTCATATTTATTAAATTATAAAGAAATAATATTTTCACAGCTAATTGATATTTACTAACCAGGGTTGACAATCTATAACATGATTAACCAAATTGAGAAAAACACGTTATAAAATCGGTAGGCTCATATTGATTTAACATGATACGATTACTAATTTTATTAATTTTACTTTTAGTTTAGTTACCTATTTATGATAAAACATAATGAAATAATCATATGATATTGAATTTTTATTAAAAAAACTATGTTATATTTGTTATGTTTAAAAAAATATTTAATTTTGTTTGAACCACAATTTATTAGAACTTTGAAAGATACATTGTAAATGTAGAATTTGAAGAGGACAAGTTGAGAAAAAATATTCTCTCTTATTATTTACAATGACATTTAGTACTATAATACACAATGTTTGAATTTGAAAAGGAAAGAGATTAACTACTAGATAAAAGATATAATTACAAAAGATTCAAAAAAGATATTCCTTGATTTTCTCCCTTCAATTATCTTGATTATGGAATCTTATCATGCCCCCGCAAGATGGACGGTCATGGAGAGAGTCCGATCTTGGACTTGATTGAATTGAAAGGAGACCGAGCAAGCGGTTTGGTGAGGGCGTCCGCTAGTTGATCAGCTCCAGAGATGTGGGAGACCCGGAGTAGACCATTTTGAACTTGTTCTCGGATGAAGTGGTAGTCAAGCGCGACGTGCTTCATGCGTGAGTGGAAAACAGGATTGGAGCATAGATTTGTTGCCCCAACATTGTCACAGTAGATTACTGGTTGGAGAGAGAAGGACACCAAGTTCAGTAAGGAGAGCACAAATCCATCTAAGTTCGGCAGCAGTGGAGGCCACTGATCGGTACTCGGCCTCAGTGGATGAGTGCAACAGAGCGTTGTTTCTTGGAGCTCCAGGAAATAGGATTATGACCCAGATAAACTATGTAAGCACCAGTGGAGGTGAAGTCGTCCTTGTTGCCAGCCCAATCAGCGTCGGAAAAGGCATGGAGTGCGAGAGGGGAGTTTCGGCGCAGAAATATGCCATGGTCCAGAGTGCCACAGAGATATCGTAGTAGACGCTTGACTGCATGCCAATGGTCATCGGTCGGTTGATGTATAAACTGAGAAAGTTTGTTTACAGTATAAGCAATGTCTGGTCGAGTGAGGGAGAGATACTGGAGGCTCCCGACAATAGTTCTGTACTCGGTCGGATCAGGTAAGGGAGATCCAGATTGTAACGTGAGTGTCGGGTTTGTCGCCAGAGGAGTTGAGGGCTGGCTTGGCGGTAATCATGTGGGTTCTGGTGAGCAGATCGGCAATGTACTTGCGTTGACTAAGGAAAAGATCATCGTTGTGGCTAGTAACCTCCACCCCAAGGAAATAGCAAGTTGGCCAAGGTCCTTGAGAGAGAAGCGCTGAGAGAGTTGGTCTATGAATCGGCGGACAGTTGCAACATCATTTCCAGTTATGATGATGTCGTCGACATAGACTAAGAGATATAGTGTGGTTTGGGCGTTGGTGAAGATGAACAGTGAGGTGTCGGCCATATTGAGTTGGTGAAGCCGGACTGTAGAAGAAATTGACGCAGTTCATGGTACCATGCTCGAGGAGCTTGTTTGAGGCCGTAGATGGCTTTGCGAAGTTTGCAGACGTGATTGGGGTGATCCCGATCAATGAAGCCCGAAGGTTGTGTGACATATAAACATCTTCAGTGAGAGTGCCTTGAAGAAAGGCATTGTTGATGTCAAGTTGTCGGAGAGACCATCCTTGACTAACCGCAAGACTGAGAACAATCCGAACTGTGGTCGGCTTGATGACTGGACTGAAGGTTTCATAATAATCCACGCCAGGTCGTTGATGGAATCCCTTGGCAACTAATCGAGCTTTGTACCTGTCAATAGAACCGTTAGCATGAAATTTGGTGCGAAAAATCCACTTACAGCCGACCAGGTTCTGGTCGGGACAGGGTGGCACCAGTTCCCATGTCCCATTGCGAAGTAGTGCATTATATTCTTCCGACAAAGCTTGGCGCCACTTAGGGTCCTTGAGGGCTTGGGTAATGGTGGTGGGTTCGAGTGTAGGTTGCAGAAGCTGCGTGAAGGTTAAGTTTTTGAATTGGTTTGTGTAGGTTGTGCTTGGAACGTGTGACAATGACACGGGGTAAGTCGGAGGGTTCATTCGGGTGATCGGGTTCGGTTTGGTCGGGTATGGGTTGTGAGTTGAGTGTGCAAGAGGTCGGTGTTTGTTTTGTGTGGTCGGTCTGGGATGCTGTAGTTGTGGGGTCATGTGTTCGGTTGGTTTTTGTGTGGTCGTGTGGGTTGTGTTGGGAGTGTGCATGTGGTTGGTGGTTTTGTGTGGTCGGTGTTGGGTTGTGGTCGGGAGTGATCAGGTGGAGTGTCGCTGGTGTGCTTTTGGGGAGGGTTGATACCCGGCTGTGTGTATGAGGTCGGTTTTTATGTGGATTATTGGTGAGGGGTGAGTGACTTCTGTTCGTAGGGGGTCGGTCGAGGTTAGATTGATCGTCGAGTTGTGGTAATTGTGGAGTTGTTGTGGTCGGTCAGGATTGGTTTGATTGGTAAGTGATGATGATGCTCGGGATTGGTTATGCCCGATAGGACTTCTGTGGTCTGCTGATGCTTGTGAAGTGGTTGGACCTGTGGGAATTATGTGAGATGGAGGGTGAGGTTGGCTCGGGGCATTGATGGGTGTGGAATTCTGTCGGGGTGTAGAGTGGAGTCGACATTTGCAATGGTGGGTCAGGACCGGTAAGGTCATGGAGCACCATTCAGAGATGGTGTAAGGAGTGGCCCGGGAAGGAGACAAAGGAGATGTGGCAAAGGGAAAAATTGACTCAACGAAGCGGACATGTCGGGAGGTGTAAAGACGATTTGTGGAAGGCTCGAGACAGAGATAAGCCCTCTGAGTGAGAGAATATCCTACGAAGACACAAGGAGAGGACCGAGACTCAAGTTTGTGAGATGTGTATGGACGGAGCCAAGGGTAACAGAGACAGCCAAAGCTGTGAAGTTTCGAGTAGTCGGCATATGAGACCGAAGAGTTTTTGATAGGGGGAGTGATGGTGTAAGGTCGGTGTGGGCATGCGATTTATAAGATATATTGCAGTGGAGAACGCAAAGGACCAATATGAGAGAGGCATGGAGGAGTGAGTAAGAAGAGAAAGACCTGTTTCGACGATATGTCGATGACGACGTTCAGAGTACCCATTGTGTTCAGGAGTGTGAGGAGGAGAGAGATGTGAGATGGGAGACCCCATGGATTGTTAGGAAGGAAGAGAGGGCTTGGTATTCCCCCCCATTGTCAGAGTAGAGTGATATGATAGGGCGATTGAAGAATTTTTCGACCAGTGCCTTGAAGCGCACAAAGACATCACGGGTGTCGGATTTTCGTTTTAGGGGATATAGCCATATGTATTTGGTGAAATGGTCGATGAAGATTATGTAGTATTTGAAGTTGTCGAAGGAGTAGACCGGGGAGGTCCATAAATCTGTATATATAACTTCAAGAGGCGCAGAGGTAGTAAGAGTGGAGGTAGAGAACGGTAATTTGTGACTTTTATTGCATTGGCATGCATTACAATGATTATTTGAATAACAGGAATTAGAGACAGAGGAATTAAATGAAGACATGATGCGTTTGAAGATGGACGACGAGGGATGCCCGAGCCGATGATGCCACTCAGGTACAGTTGTGCTGACACTTGGAAAGGCGATTAGAGGGGACCGAGTGGGGGTGGTCGGCCACTCGTAGACACACCATCTGACCCTGCAACAGAACTGCCCCCGTGCGGAGATCCTTCACATGAAAACAAGAGGGTAAAAAACAATGGAAGTGTGTTATGGACTTGCAAAATTGAGAAATGGAGATGAGATTACGTTTCATATTGGGTACATATAAAACATTGGATAAGGTGAAAGAGTTAGTTAAAGTATTAAGAGAGGTAGAACCATGGTGGGAAATGGGCAGGGCAGTGCCGTCACCGATCATTATTTCATCTGTGCCGTCATAAGGATAGTGGAGGGCAAGGTTGTTCAGATCAGTAGTGACATGATGTGAGGCTCCACTGTCGAGAAGCCAGTTTGGGTTGGATGAAGAGGTGGGTGGTAGCATTTGCTTGATATTGCCAGGGACTGGGCGTGCGAGGGTTGGAGGAATTGGTCGACCTGGTTGGTGGTTGCGCACCGGGGAGTGTTGGCGGAAGAGAGGGCATTGGGAGACCACATGGCCTTGATTGCTGCACCATTGGCAACGACCAAGAAAAGGACGAGGAGGATGTCGGTCGGTTCTAGTGTTTGGGGAAGTGTTTCTGGGAAGTGGTGGTTGGTGGTTGGTGTAAACCGACCGGTCTGGGCAGTGTTATTGGATGTGGTCGGCTGTAGGTCCGAACATTGGTGGGATGCGCGGATGCCGGGTGGGAAGGGGTGCTGGTCCTGTTGCGGAGAGATAACTCTTGTTGATGAGTTTTTCATGGAGTTCATCAAAGAGAATAGTGGAATCACGGCCATTGACAGAGTCGATGATGGACTGATAGTTATCGTCAAGGCCGTCAAGTACTTTTTCAATTAGATCTTCATGGTCAAGAGGTTTACCAAGGGCGGCAAGTTGATCGGCTGTGGTTTTGATGAATTGCATGTATTCGGTAATGGTTTTAGGGCCTTTGGTGATGTGTTTAAGATGATCTTTGAGTTGTTTGATGTGACCCGAGATGGACGGGCATAGGTGTTGGCAAGTGTTCGCCAGGCTTCATAGGTGGTGGTGGATTGGGTGATGAGAGGACTAGCGATGGTGATAGGGTGCCGACCAGAGCTGCAAAGATCAGTTTGTCTTGGCGTAGCCAGGTATGATATTCGGGATTTGGAGAAGTGACATTATTGGTGGTGACGGTACGTTGTGGGGTTTGATGATTTCCATCAATGTGTTTTTGTAAATCGTAGCCGATGAGAATGGCTTCAATTTGGGTTTTCCAGGAGAGATAATTTGTGATGTGAGTTTGATTGAGTTGTGGATGGCAACTATGATCAAAGGTTTTGTAGGTTCTTGGGTGTTGGGGATGACATTTTGGGTACCGTCGGAGGCCATTGGAACGGAGGTTGGAGATTGTGGAGAAAAAAAAATTAGAGAAGGGATCTGGGCGCTGATACCATGTAGAATTTGAAGAGGACAAGTTGAAGAAAAATATATTCTCTTATTATTTACAATGACATTTAGTACTATAAATACACAATGTTTGAAATTTGAAAAAGAAGAAAAAAGGAATAGATTAACTACTAGATAAAAGATAATAATTACAAAAGATTCAAAAAAGATATTCCTTGATTTTCTCCCTTCAATTATCTTGATTATGGAATATTACAGTAAATATCAGAAAAGTATATTAAATAAAAAATTCCAAAGAGATTAGTCCGGTTAATTTGGCAATAGCTATTGACCAGAAGTCAATAATCAATTTTATCTTACAAATATATTAAAAGCATATTAAATAATAAT
>SKCR01046104.1:0-75319 GCA_019454045.1 Zanthoxylum bungeanum | reverse complement strand
GGAATCTTCACAGCCGAATTTGAGCAGATGAACTGTAATCTTTCTCTAATAGTAGAGAGAATGCCCTTTGCGACTTCAGTGAAGGGTCTTGCTTTGCTATCAAAAGTACGGCTGTTTCGCTCATGCCAAATAGCGTAGGTAGATGCCGAAAGAGTGAGTCTCCCTATGGTGTCTTCAACATTGCCTTTCCTGTTAATGCTTAGGGTAGCCCAGCTTGTGAGGTTCAAAAGAGAAGAGTGTGGCCATCTGGTGAAGGTTTTTTCTCTGACTATCTTCCAGACTGCATCGGCAAAGTGACACTTAAAGAAGAGGTGGTCATGCGATTCTTCATCATCTTTGCAGAGCATGCAAAGTCTTGACACTGGAATATTCCAACTGCCCAATCTGTCCGTGGTGTGAAGACGCCCTTGACAGGCTAGCCAATGGATAAAGGCATGACGAGGGATATGTCCTTTAAACCATAAAGAGTGGTAAAGATCGGAGTTTGTCCCCCTAGCTCGAATTGATTCCCAAGCCGCCTTGATAGAGAACTTCGGTTTATCATGCCAAAGCAGACCATCCTTGCAATGCACTCGAGGGTGGAAATCTATAGAATTCCAGATTGCAGCTAGGTCCGGGTCGTCAAACGGGAAGGCCCAAGCACCATCTTGAATGATATCTGAAACCTTAGCATCCACAGCTAGTCCTGTGCAAGCTATGGTCCTATTTGAGAAGAGATCCTGGAGGGGTCCTTGAGGGAGCCAATTATCTATCCATAAATAAGTGTCCTTGCCATCTCCAATGGTGGAAGAGATGAGGTCCCTACACCATGAACGGCTATGGAGCATCTTCCTCCAACTCCAAGAGGAGTAATTGCTCGGCTTGCACCATCCAGAAGGACTTTCCTTTGAGAATAACTTTATGAACCCATGAGGTCCAGATGGAGTTATCAGCTGTCAAAAGCCTCCATATGTGCTTTATCGTTGCTGCCTTGTTCCAGTCTTTTAAACGCATGATACCCAACCCTCCTTCATTTTTAGGGAGACAGACCTTAGCCCAAGCTACTTTAGCTCCAGAAGTAGTTAGAGAGGAACCTTTCCAGAGGAAGGCGGAGAGAATGCTGTCCATTTTTTTTATGGTTGCTTGAGGCAGTAAGAATAGAGAAGACCAATAAACTTGGATAGCAAACAAAACAGATTTTATAAGCTGCAGGCGACCGGCATAGGAAAGAGCAGCAGCAGTCCAAGTTTTAACTCTAGAGAGAATTCTGTCCACTAGTGTCTGGCAGTCCCTGTGCTTAAGCCTTGTTGTGATCAATGGAACCCCAAGATACCTTACTGGGAGAGAGCCTAAAGGGAAGCCCGTGATGTTGACAATGTGATCTCTGATATCATCTGGAACCCCAGAGATGAAAACCATACTCTTGTCACCATTCGGTTGAAGCCCCGAATTGCCAGAGAAATCAAGGAAGGCTTTCATAATTGTAGAAACTGAGCTAGCATCTGCTTTAGAAAAAAGAATTAGGTCATCAGCAAAACAAAGGTGGGTGATACGAGTAACCTTACATCTCCAGTGATGAGTGAAATTCGGGGATTCTGAGATCTTTTGTAGGACCCCATTCAAGCCCTCCATAGCAATAACAAAAAGATAGGGTGACAAGGGGTCGCCCTACCTGAGTCCTCTGGAGGAACCGAAGAAACCATGGAGCTCACCATTAAGCTTAACCGAGAAGAAAGCAGTGGTGATACAACTGGTTATCCACCTAATCAATATTTGAGGGAAGCCCAGTGCATGCAAACCTTGGAAAATATAATCCCATCTCACAGTGTCAAAGGCTTTCCTAAGGTCTACCTTGATGGCACACCTAGCAGGCCCCTTTAGATGGTAATTCCTTAAAAGCTCTTGAGATAGCAGGATATTGTCCGAGATAAGCCTCCCCGAAACAAAGGCTCCTTGAGAAGGACCTATAATGTCAGGAAGAGTTCCCTTTATACGGTTACTAATGATTTTGGAGATACACTTGTACAAAACATTGCAGCATGAGATAGGTCTGTAATCGTTTAGAGAACTAGGGCTTTCAACCTTTGGAATCAAGGAAATGGCCGTAGTGTTTACACATCTAGGCATGTGTCCTTCAGTGAAGAAAGAGTGGATAGCATTCAAGAAGTCTTCCCGAACAATAGTCCAAGCTTTTTTAAGAAGAAACAAGAGGAGAAACCATCTGGCCCGGGTGCTTTGTTGTCAGGAATAGAGTGAAGGGCCTGGGTGATTTCCTCATCCGTGATTGGGATGATCAAAGAGGAAGCTTTCTCAGGATGAATTTTCTTGGTGAAGTGTCCGGTGGAAAGGTTTTGAGGGTTTGCTGGGGGGCAGAGAGCAGGTCTTTAAAGTATTCAGTTGCATGGGTTCCCATTTCTTTCTTGTTTGTGAGATTGCTCCCTTCAGCTGTCTTAAGCCACTGGATACGGTTCCTTGAGAACCGATGGTGCAAGGACTTGAAGAAAAAGCCAGTGTTAGCATCTCCCAAGTTCAACCAGTGCACTTTGGATTCTGTTGTAGAATGCCTCTTCAGCACTTGAGAGGCTAAAATAAGCACGGGCTGTCTCCCTCTCGCAGGTCAAGGCAGCAGGGTCATTTGGAGAGTCATCCAGCCTGGTTTGAGCCATATGCCAATCATGACGGGCGTTAATAACCCTGGATGAGATGTTTGAGAATAAGGAAGCATTAAAAATCTTTGAGAATAGGTTTAAGACGCTGAAGTTTTTTGGTAATGATGAAAAAGGGGGGTACCGGTGATGGCTTCTTCCCAAGAGGATTTTACCGTGTTCAGGAAGAGAGGATGCTCAGTCCAAAGGTTTAAGAATTTGAAGGAAGATTTTATCTTTTGAATGGGCTGGCCAAAGTGAAGGATCATAGGGCTGTGGTCAGAGAACTCTCTGTGTAAAAATTCAGCGTGGGAGGTAGGGTAATGGTTGAGCCAGCTGACATTTGAGAGAACCCAGTCAATTTTACGCAGGATAGACGTGTGGTCATGGTGACCATTATGCCACGTGAACTTCAAACCAGTATAGGGTAAAGGATTTAGCTGAGCATCCACAAGGCAGTCACCAAAATCATTCATATGAGACGGCCATTCATGCGATCCCCCTACTCGGTCAGAGGATTTAAGGATTGCATTGAAATCGCCCAAGACAGCCCAGGGAGTGGATGGTTGCACTTGAGAGATTGAGTTAAAGAACTCCAGAGGGCACGTCTAGCAATGGGATCAGAGAAACCGTAAAACAAAGCTGACCTTTAAGGTTGAATTATCGGCAAGGTGAGTGAGATTACAGGTGATCATTTGGTCAGAAATAGTATAGCTGTTCATTGAGAAGAAGGAAGGGTTCCAAAGGATTAGAATTCTGCAAGGGCATTGAAGGGAGGAGATGTACGTGTCGGCCACGAAGGGTTTATTTGAGAAGCTACGTAAGGAATATTATTTTGTTTGACTTTGGTTTCAAGTAAGCCAATCAAATTCAAAGAGAAAAGAGAAATCAATTTTTAATTGAGTGGATAGTATTTGGCCCATTTAGACCTCTGACATATTGCAACCTATCATAGAAGGTCATGGGAGGTGGGAGAAAAGAAAATTCAGTGATGGGCTCTACGCCCTTTTTGTGCTTTCTTTTTAGCCCTTCCAGCCTGTGAGTTACTAGAAGTAGCTGACCTGTTTGAGCTAGTCTGACCGATAGCAGACCTGCTAGAGCTAGCCTGGTCAATCTGATCTGGAGAGTGGCAGAAGGAGAGGGACTTTTCACCCTTTTGTGAAACAGATTTTGGACTTGTGGCTTCTGTGTTTAAGGTGCAGACTTGGAGGGTCTTATTGCCCCTAGGAGAAGGGCTAACATCCAAAATGGGAGCACTTGTGTCAGCTGCTTCGAAGACCGTGAGTGCCATAGCATCTGCAGATGGTAAATTCGGCAAGTCTGTATCTGATGTGCTTTTCTCATCAGCAGGCAAAGCAACTCCATTTGGAGTGGTAGCTGTAGCGTAGCGTCACATGGGTCTTCTGGGGCAGACACGTCAATGTCAAGTCTTGTTGTTTGAAAGCGATATCCTTGGATGGAGGTTTACTCTTCACGCGAACCCATTCAGAGGTGATAGGACCATTCTGCCCCTCCTTCTTCTTCCCAAGCCTGGTCTGGTTCAGAGAGCTCGGTTTCTTTGGCTATGTCAGTGAGACAGTTGTTGTGGCCAAAAACAACTGCATTCGGGCATCTCTTTGGTTTCCATTCAAAATCCACCTTCACCCTAATAGGAGTTGAAGATAGGTTGGTATCAAGATCAAAGGAGTGGATGAGTGGTTTTGTGGAGTCAAGCTCCACACAGACCCTCGCATATGTGAGCCTGGATCCTTCAAGGGTAGGTTTATCACTGGCAATGGGTTTTCCAATGATGCTAGTGACAAAAGCTAAGACCATCTTCGTTCCATAATGGAAAGGGCAAGCCATGGAGTTTAGCCCAAACTGGTACCTTTGTGATGTGCTATTTCTATCGAAGACAAAAGATGCGTTCCATTGTTGAATAATGAAAGCTTTGCCCCCAAATAACCATGGACCTTGTTGAAGCACTTCATGGATGTTAGATTCATCGCCGAACCTAAACAAGAGAAAAAGCCATCTGAGGCAGTGGTTCGTTCCAGACCCATATGGCTCCACACTCGATTTGCAATTGCCTTGACAGCATGGAAAGGCATGGAAGGGCCCGGGAAGTAACCCACTAGACAACGGTCCCAATTGGATGAAGCCGAGCCGAAGTGAGTTCCACCGGAACTGTGACTCTAGGTATTTCCCCTGATAAAACATGGTTCACTTTCTTCAAAGCAAACCTGTTGCGAGAGAACATGAAACCTTGACCTTGTCAGCCCAAGAATGGGCGGCGGACTTAGCAGCAGCGGGAGCCTGGTCCATGGCCGAGCAGAAGGAAGTGAAGAACAAAACAAGAAAAGATAGGGGAGAGGGAGAGATCTGGCAAACTATCAGGGATCGGTGACCCGATTGAACCCCAGATGTGTTGCCAGTCTTCCAAGGGAAGAAGAACAAGGGAGAGAACTTTGAGAGAAAACTTAGAGAGAGAAATTTTAGAGAGAGAAAAAAATTGGCCAAAGGAATTCCCCCTCCTAAACCCAAAACCCTCTAAACCCTAAACCCTAACCCCGAAACCCTAAACCCTAACCCCTAACCCCTAAACCCTAACCCCTAAACCCTAAACCCTAAACCCGAAACCCTAAACCCGAACCTAAACACTAACCCCTAAACCCGAAAACCCTAACCCTAAACCCAAAACCCGAAACCCGAAACCCGAAAACCCGAAACCCTAAACCCTAAACCCGAAAAACCTAAACCCGAAACCTAAACCCTAAAACCCTAAAACCCGAAAACCCTAAAACCTTAAAACCCTAAACCCTAAACCCTAAAACCCCTAAACCCTAAACCCTAAACCCTAAAACCCCTAAATCCTAAACCCTAAACCCTAAACTTTTTTTTTTTTGGAAAAGGCCATAAACCCTAAACCCTAAACTTTTTTTTTTGGAAAAGGTTACAAGTATATTCCAAAAGTGTTTTGTTTACAAAGTACAAGGGGCATCCCCCAGGAAGGTGCTACAAGCACATACAAAGAACCGAAGTTCAAAACACCAAATACAAGGCAGTGCTATAAGCACAAACAAAGAACCAAAGTTCAAAACCAAAATACATGGCCCGTAGCTACAACAAGCAAAAACAAGCGCAAACTTGAAACGACAACCACAGCGAGCCCACAAAATCCATGCGCACAACAGGCCCATTTGCCTCAATCAGCTCCACGCAATTCATCTCAGCAGCCCAGACTAGCGATGATGGCCTTAATCTGCCCAAAACACAAGCACAAACAGGCCATGCTACCATAACCCGTACACGCAAAAACAATCTGACAAACCCACGACAGCCCACGGCAAATCAGGCAAGCAGCCCTCAGGCCCAATTAAGCAAACACAGTCAGCCCACCAGCAACACAGCTCCTCAATTTCAATTGTCACGAGACAAAGTCCCATATCGATTATTTATAATAAGGCCATAGCTCAACAATCAACAAAAGCCAGTCCCATATCGATTAGAGCAAGAACCGAGATCAACCCGGGAATCACAGCCCATACCGAGCAAGCAGAAGCAATCCTACATCGCCTATGGACTTAGTCAGGATGAGGGACCGGTATGCCCCTAAATCACCGGCATACCGGTTGCCAAAGAAAACCAAGCTGCAACAAAACATATCAGCCAAAACCATAGAGAAAGCCCTTAGGATCATCAGATCAAACCCCAAGCATTCTGGACTGTAGCAGGAAAATTAGATTGGTCATTCAAATAAACCAATCTACTACGAACAACCATGCAGATTTCATTCACTACATGATCCTCAGACACTGCACATTTGTCATAAACTCTTCTATTTCTTTCATACCATATAAAGTACATAGTGGATGCTAGGCCAATCTTTGCTGCCATAGAAATTAAGTCCCATTTTCTTCTCAAATTGGCTAAGCCCCCATTGAAGATAGAAAGCCCAGTCTAGCTTTGGCCAACTAACTTGAGTTTTGAAGCAATAGAACTCCAAACTCTTTGAGTATAATCACTGTTAGGAAACATAATCCCTAATATAATTACATGTTTGTCCTCTTAGGATCTAACCATACATGTATTACTAGTCCTAGATTTATTTACATGCTAATTGAAATAAATCTAGTTAATCACAACATAATTGCATACCTTAAACTTGTAGAGACCTCTTAATCAAACTTAATTGATTGCTTAACTCAATAAGCAAATGGTCTTATTTATAGGAGGGAAATCAAGTACTATTACCTCACATGCATGGATTACTATTAATCCTTGATTACTATTTAATCACATGCATTGATTACTATGTAATCACATGTATTTGGATGCATAATGACTTCTCTAACCCTTCCAAAAATGTTACCATCATGGTGTACCATTTGTTCCCAATTAACATTTTACTAATTGTTGTTACTTAACAACTCTTGTTGTACTTAATTATTTGATTAACAACTCTTGTTGTTACTTAATAATTTCCAACATGAAATCATTACTAATTGTTGTTATTTAACAACATCAAATAATTAAAACAATTAATTTCCAACATCTCCCACTCACACATGATGGGATCAACAATTTTTATTATCTCTACAAGAATAATTCATACTTTGCAATTGTGTCCGTGCGACCAGCATACTTCGAGAGCTCAATTGCTATACATCTGTTAGGAATATATAGCTGCTCGAAAAATGGATAGAACCATAGTGGATTATGTATGCAGTATCCTCGATCATTTATCACATTAAATCTCTCTCGATCTCTTTTCAAATGTAATATTTTATTTGTATTCACAATCATGTTTGATCACATAGAATAACATAATTGGTCGACCAGTGAATACAAGCTAATGTGATATTACTCATATAATGATCTTTCTCTTTCTCGAATCTCTCAACTTTGATTCAATTCGCTTTTCCAGAGATGTTCTTTCAGATCGAATCTCTCATGATCTTTCAGCAACACTCCAAGATAGCGATCATCAAATCTAAGTTTTAAGAAGCAGACAAGAGTCTAAAGGGTACAATGTGAGATTGAAATAATCTCAAGGGTCTCACACAATATCAAGACTGAGATCTTTACTTGTATTACCCTCAATAGTCACAAATGTACACATGGTATGAAAACATGTGCTACGGTATTCTCTCATTTCCCATGGAGCGCATGTCTCATAAAATACCGTACAGATTATAGTTCAGACAAACACAATGTCTAACTCATAACTGACATTAAGACAAGTAAGGTGAAACAAACTTATTCACCTTAGGTCATATCACAGAGAAAGTGACCCCATAACGACATTACTTAATTTTCAAGCTTGAGCTCTCTAAATTATCACTCAGATAATTAGCTTAAAATTTTGTCTCATCTCCCATTAACACAAAGTAATGGAGGCGATTGCCCGTGTGAGAGGGCCAATCATTCACTTGTCCGACATACTTCTCATACTAACAAATAGTATATTTGTTTAAACATGTATCAACATAATAACATGTAAGCATTGAACACAAATATCAATGAGTATTAACATTAGTAAACATTATTTGGGAAAAATACATATCATAATATGTAAGCACATTAACATCTACGCAATCCCTGAGTTTTTACATGTCTAACAAAGACATCTCTAGGAACAGGCTTGGTCAATGGATCTGCTACCATTTCTTGCGTAGAAATGTACTTCATGTTTACCTCTTCTCGTGCAACTATGTCTTTCACAAAGTTATATTTGGTATCTATATGTTTCGTTTTACAATGGAATTTTGGGTCTTTTGTGTAGGCTATCGCTGCTTCACTATCACAGTTAACTAATACTGGACCAGAAGCTTCATTGACATACCCAAATGATCCAAGAACCTTTTCAACCACACAGCCTCTTGTACTGCTGATGAAAAGGCCACAAATTCAGCCTCCATTGTGGATAAGGCTATACAAGATTGTTTCTTACTGCTCCATGAAATGGCACCATTGTTTAGCAAGAAAAACAACCGGAGGTAGATTTTCTTTCATCTAAATCTCCTCCCCAGTCAGCATCAGTATAGCCTCTCAATTGCAGATCATTCCTTGATAACACAATGAGTAATCAGCTGTCCCTCTCAGATACCTAAATATTCTTTTAACTGCTTTCCAATGTGCTAGTCCTGGATTGGATTGGTATCTACTTACCATTCCAACAGCGAAACAGATATCAGGTCTTGTACACAACATTGCGTACATTAAACTTCCAACTGCATTTGCATAAGGAACTTTCTTCATTTGTTCCTTTTCCTGTGGAGTTTCAGGACACAATCTACGACTCAAAGCTTCAGTTTTCGTGATAGGAGTATCAATGGGTTTGCAAGCCTGCATTTGGAAGCGTTCAAGAATTTTCTTTATATATGACTCCTGTGAAAGAGATAATAAATTCTTTGAACGATTTCTTGAGATCTTAACCCCAAGAATATATGCAGCTTCACCCATATCTTTCATCTCGAAGTTAGATGATAACCATTCTTTAATGTGTTTTACAAACTCCTTATCATTTCCGGCTATAAGTATATCATCCACGTACAAAGATAAGATAATGAACTTATCTTTATCTCTCTTGGTGTACACACAATGATCCTCATCTATCATTGTGAAATCATTCGAAATGATTGTATTGTGGAATCGTATATACCATTGTCTAGACGATTGCTTGAGACCATATATAGACTTTAAAAGTCTACATACTTTCTCCTTTTCATTTTCTTTTATGAAACCTACTGGTTGTTCCATGTAGATTTCTTCATCAAGTTCTCCATTGAGAAAAGCAGTCTTTACATCCATTTGATGTAATTCTAGATTCATACTTGCTACTATAGCCAGAATCAAGCGAATTGAGGTAAACCTTACAACATGTGAAAAAGTCTCTTCGTTGTCAATTCCTTCATGTTGTGTATACCCTTTTGCCACAAGTCGTGCTTTATATCTTTCGATATTGCCATCGGCATTACGCTTTATTTTAAGAACCATTTGTTCTTAACAGCTTTACGTCCTTTGGGTAGATCAACCAATTCCCAAACTTGGTTGGACCTCATTGACTCATCTCTTCTTCCATTGCTTTCATCCATTTTTCCTTAGCAGGACACTGAAGAGCCTCTCTTATGTTTCTAGGTTCTTCATCATCTTGAGGTAGAATCATAAAGGTTTCTCCTTCGATATCGAAACGACGTCGAGGAATGCCTATACGATTACTACGTCGCATTGGGATTCTAGTGGTGGAACTGATTCCTCACTTTCGATATTATTCCCATTTGGATCGTGCACATTGCTCCCACTAGGATTATGTACATCACTCCCACTCGGATCACGTAAATGAGACTCGTGTGAAACTAATTCATCATTTTGAGATTCATGTGAAACAGATTCATCATGTTTCTCAAATTTCTCTCATCACTCCCACTTGAATTAGGTAAACCCGAGTGTTCACCAATTATGTGATCCATGTGATCTTGAGTTTCATATAGAGATAAATCTTGACCTATCTCTCCCTGCTTAGGAAAATCATTTTCTAAAAATGTGATATCTCGTGATTCAAATTCTGTCACGCCTCCACTTTCATGTTCACCTATGCAAACATAACCTTTTGATTGTTCAGAATATCTTATGAAGATACTCTTTTTTCCTCTTGGCCTAACTTTCCATGTTCGTGAGAACGCACATGAACATAAGCCGCACAACCCCAAGGTTTTAGAAAGTGAATATCTGGTTTACGACCTGTCCATAACTCATATGGTGTGGTGGACACAGATTTAGATGGCACTCGGTTAAGTACATATGTGGCAGTAATAATGCATCACCCCAATAGGTTATAGGCAAATTTGCTTGTGCCATCATAGACCTAACCATCTCAAGAAGAGTTCTATTTCTTCTTCCGCAACACCATTTTGTTGAGGAGTAGCAGGAGTAGTCAACTGACGACTAATTCCTTTTCATCACATAATTCTCTGAACTGATCAGATAAGTACTCACGACCACGGTCAGTGCGTAGTGCTTTAATTTTCTTGTCCAATTGATTTTCTGTCAAATTCATAAATTTCTTGAAACATTCTAATGCTTCGGATTTATGAGCAATCAAATAGACATAACCAAAGCGATTAAAATCATCTATAAATGTGATGAAATAAGATGCTCCATGCCTTGCCCTGACATTCATTGGACCACAGATATCTGAATGAATTAATTGTAATGGAAATTCTGCTCTAGTCCCTTTTCCAAATGGTTTTCTCGCAGTTTTTCCTGCCAAACAATATTCACAGGTTGACAATTCTACCTTCTCAATATTCCCAGAAAGCCTTCTTTGGCTAATCTGTTCATTCTTTGTTGGCCAATGTGGCCAAGTCTAGCATGCCACACAGTTACATCACTATCATCACTGACAGATGAAGTAACAAACGAAAAAACCGGAATTGTGATTAAAACATTCAACATTTAATACAATAAAACCATCAAGAAAATAACCAGAACCATAGTGTATTGTACCTAAGTACAAATCAACACCAAATTTATGGAAGTTCAAATTGACCTAAACTAAATTAACCAAAACCAAACAGAAACTAAATTTCGACGAATTTGTGGAGCAAACAATACATCATGTAGTAGTAAGTTTTTCCACCATGCATGACTAACTTGCATGTTCCTATGCCTTTGACTTCAACCCGTGAGTTGTTGCCAACATATCCACTTCCACCAGGTGAAATTCGTCGAAATTCTCATTCCACGAAGGCATCTCTATCATTCGCTACATGGTCTGTGGCTCCTGAGTCTACAGTCCACAAAGGATTAGATTCAGTTAGAAAGATTGAACTTGAAAAACATATTTCATTTAAATATGCACGAAAGGTATTCACCTTTTAGGCTCAGTGCAGTCACGAGCAAAATGACCTTTCTTACCACAGTTAAAACATTTGACCTTTGCCATGTTTTTCTTTTTGGTAGGACGTTTTCCTTTACCATGTTGATTGGTTTTCTGTTTCTTTTCTGGCTTAGAAGAATTTTGTTCTTTTCCAACTGGAACCCACCACCATGAAATTTCTTTTCTTTTGAAACCCCCTGTTTGCTAGTTTCTGTCATATACACTTCAGCATTTGACTTAGCAGCCGCAAGGCGGTCGCTTTCTAATTCAAGGTGACGTTTGGCATCATCAAAGGTTTTGATGCTCTCATTGTGGGTCAAATGCATTTTCATATGCTCCCAGCTATTTGGAAGAGAACGAATGACCGCTTGGACTTTCTGTTCATCTGTAAGAACATGTCCAGCATCTGCCAGTTCAGTAATCATGTTTGACATTTGCCTCAAGTGTTTTGACATAGTGAACTCAGGACGTTTCTTGTATGTGTCAAACTTGATTGTCAGTGACTGGAGTTTGGTTATTGAGGTACTACCAAACTTTTCAGCTAGTGTGGACCACATGTCCTTAGCTATGTCATATTTCCTGAACTCTTTCATTAGGTCATTATCCATACTGCTCAGCAACGTAATGCGGGCAATGGAATTCTTTTCTTCCAGGCCTCATAAGCCTCTCGGTCTCGCCTGTGTTGGGCCGTAGTGCCCTGTTCAGGTTCATCCATGCTCATTTCAAAGTTTCAAGAACCTCTTGTTCTTCTAGCACATATTGGATTTTCATGTGCTCCAAATTTCATAATTATCGCCATTCAGTTTCTCACCCTTGTTGAGTTCAGCAATAATGTTCTTTGTTGCGGAAGCCATATTAAAAACACAAAGTTTCTACAGACATTCATGCACAATTGTTAATACTTTTATTTATTTTATCATGAAACGAATTATGTTTAATAAAATTCTTCAATGGGTTGGAGTCAAAAGGCCATATGTGTCAATCATCATCCAATTACCCAATGTAAACATATTATCAACATAATCAATCATGTAAAATCATTTTCTAAAAAATTACATAAATTCTTAGAACATCTTAATCATGCGACCATTGTACATGACAATCATTGATTTAATTACATAAATTCAAAATCAACATGAAACATTCATACATATAAATACAATAATTACATGCCATGAAGTAACAGATAATACACACATAAATATTAACATAGTTTTATCATAGAAAAACTAATATCTAACACTTAAAACTTTTCCGGTTCTAGTGTTCCAACGAATAAAGAGTCTTAGGATAAGAATCCTCAAATTCTTTCGGTAACTGGTAATTGATCTTGGACAACCATGGAAAAACCTATTGCAAATTTCGGATCCTTGCAACGTTCCGAGACATCAAGGGAAAAATAGTATTATTTGCCTTAGATTGAAGATACTCAATCGTAACCTCTCAATGGCTATGTTGTATGGAACACGTAGTTCTTCTGTATGAGTTACTAATTTCCAAATATCAGTAAGCCTTTTTTGCCATATTTCGGGAGAGTATTCTCGTAGGTATCTCAGTCTGTTTGGTTGTCCTATCCAATTACCCTCCCATATAGATTCTTGTAACATGTTATTGAAGGTATTATATGCGAGATCATATATCATCTTCTTTCATCCGATATTTATCCAAATCCAGCAACATGTCTTTCAATCTTTCACTGTGGGCGGATGTCATAACTCTTTTGCAGTTCTTTGTCTGATCGGCATGATTTTTCTGCAACAAATACAAAGAAAAATCAATATAATGAAACACGAAGTTACATTAACTAAAATAAACATCACAAAGATATTCATTTACATAAACACAAAGTTTATATGATAAAACAAATTTCATGGCCGATTAGTACAATATGCAAAAGGAATAGACATTTAATCATGACAGATCGGAATTACCAAAGCAAACCGATACATACATGACCAACACGGGCCAACACGGATGTTCACGCGCCATCCACGCGCCACAGGAGTGTCACACGAGCCTCCACGCGCCGGCCAAGGGCTCCCACTCGCCCTCACGCGCCCTCACGCGCCGGCCAGCCTCGGCCAAGTCACACGCGCAGACGACATGTCGTCCGCTTGTTCGGTGGCCGTATGACAAGTCGTTTCTATGTTAAAGAAGCAGACGACTTGTCGTCTATCTTCTATTCGGATGACATGTCGGTTGCGCTTATTATTCACGTACGACTTGTCGTGCACTTAATCGGACGACTTGTCGTCCTATTTCCTAAATACCGGATGACATGTAGTACGGCTATTCTGGGAGTGTTTTTCTGGGTAAAAACAGATTCATCTAGCCAACTTCTAGGGTCCATATCTTTCTCAATTGTAATCCAAATTAAGCATATGATATACCAAATTGAAGATCTCATGACGTAGTTTTCAAAACATATTTGAACATGCGATTATCAATTTTCTACAGAGAGTTATTACGGCCCAAAGTTGGAGAAATATCATTTTTTAAAAACAAAAATCAGAAACATTTTCAACATTTTTCATGCTTGTTCATGCAATTTTGTGTAATCCAACTAGAATACATGCATTTAAGCTACTGATACCAATGTTAGGAAACATAATCCCTAATATAATTACATGTTTGTCCTCTTAGGATCTAACCATACATGTATTACTAGTCCTAGATTTATTTACATGCTAATTGAAATAAATCTAAGTTAATCCACAACATATTGCATACCTTAAATTGTAGAGACCTCTTAATCAAACTTAATTGATTGCTTAACTCAATAAGCAAATGGTCTATTTATAGGAGGGAAATCAAGTTACTATTACCTCACATGCATGGATTACTATTAATCCTTGATTACTATTTAATCACATGCATTGATTACTATGTAATCACATGTATTTGGATGCATAATGACTTTCTCTAACCCTTCCAAAATGTTACCATCATGGGTGTACCATTTGTTCCCCAATTAACATTTTACTAATTGTTGTTACTTAACAACTCTTGTTGTTACTTAATTATTTGATTAACAACTCTTGTTGTTACTTAATAATTTCCAACATGAAATCATTACTAATTGTTGTTATTTAACAACATCAAATAATTAAAACAATTAATTTCCAACAATCACAATCAAAAAATAGATTGTTATGAGTCTCTGGATTAGAGGAACAGAAAACACAAGTGGCATCCTGCAAAATTCCAAATTTGACAAGTCTGTCCATGGTGTGCAATCTCCCTAAGGAAGCCAGCCACATTATAAAAGAATGTCTGGGAATGTGACCCGAGAACCAGAGAAGGTGATGGATGGTACTAGTGTCCCTCCTACATCTGAGAAGATCCCAAGCACTAGCAATTGTGAATTTACCATTACTGCTCCCATTCCAAATATAGTAGTCCTGCTTATCAATAGATGGTAAAAAAGAGATAGAGTCCCAAATTTCTTGGAGGGCAGGGAAACTAGCAGGGAATTGCCATTGCCCCTCTTTTATAATTTCTGACACTTTAGCATCTGGCCCTAGACCCGTATCCTTCAAACTTCTAAAGCTGAAGAGATCGCAAATTGGGCCTATAGGGAGCCAATAATCTCTCCATAAAAAAGCATCAAGACCATTTCCAATGCAGATTTGGAAGTTCCCTCTGCACCAATCTCTACTACAAAGGATTTTCTTCCACATCCAAGAAGCATTTGAAGTTGGACCAACCTGCCAAAAAGACCGTCCTTTCAAAATGATATCTTTAATCCAATTACCCCAAATAGAGGCTTTGTCAGTAAGGAGACGCCAAACATGTTTTAGAACAGCAGCTCTATTCCAGTCTTTAATCCGCTTAATCCCAAGACCTCCTTCATTTTTAGGATGGCAGAGAGAGGCCCAAGCTACCTTCGCAGAGGCTCCATTGACTGATCCTCTCCAAAGGAATGAAGACATAATACTCTCTATTTTCCTAACCACCGATTGAGGGAGAAGGAACATAGAGCTCCAATACACCTGGATGGAGAAAAGGACAGATTGAATCAATTGCAATCTCCTAGCATAGGAAAGAGAGGAGGAAGTCCAAAGATGAATTCGGCCAGTAATCCTTTCTAACAAGTTTTGACAGTCTCTGTGCTTCAATCTGGTAGTTAGGAGAGGAACCCCTAAGTACCGAATAGGAAGAGTCCCTTCCTGATAGCCACTGAGGTCCCTTAAATGAAGAGCTTCTCTAGCATCCATCTTTGAAATGAAAATACGGCTTTTATCATTGTTTGCAATCAACCCTGAAAAATTTGCAAAATCCATCAAAGTTTTCTTATACACTCTCAGAGAAACTTCATCACCCCTACAGAACATTAAGAGGTCATCGGCAAAGCATAGGTGAGTAATACCACCCTTCTTACATCTCCAGTGATAATTGAAATCTAAAACTGATGTCACCTTCTTAAGGATGCCGTGAAGACCCTCCATAGCTAGAACAAAAAGAAAGGGAGATAATGGATCACCTTGCCTTACCCCTCTGAAGGACTTGAAGAACCCAAATAATTCACCATTTCAACCCACTGAAAAGTATGGGGAAGAGAGGCAAATCTGGATCCAATCAATCATTTTGGCAGGAATACCAACTGCCTTCAAACCAGTAATAATGAAATCCCATCTTACTGTATCGAAGGCTTTGCGAATGTCCACTTTTAGGGCAATCCAAGGAGGACCATCTAAGTGGTAGTTCTGAAGCAACTCCTGGGATAGAAGAATGTTATCTGAAATTTGCCGGCCTTGGACAAAAGCAGATTGGGTTGGATTTATCACCATGGGCAGAATCTTTTTTAATCTATTTGCAATCACCTTCGAAATGCATTTATAAAGGACATTACAACAAGAAATTGGTCTAAAATCACTCATAAACCAAGGACAGTCAACTTTGGGCACCAACGCAATTCTAGTGGCATTCACACATCTAGGCATTCTCCCAGAGGCAAAGAAGAACTTAACAGCTGCAATCAAATCAGAGCCTAAGATTTCCCAGCACTGCTTATAAAAGAAAGCAGTATAACCATCAGGGCCGGGAGCTTTATCATCAGGAATGCTGAAAATAGCTCTTTGAATTTCCTCATCTTGGATAGAAGCTTCAAGCATAGAGCCATACTCTTCTGTGATTCTATGAGTGAAAAACTGCTCAGCTTCATCCATATTGATGTCTCCTGGAGAAGAAAAAATGTTTTGAAAAAACCTAACAGCAATTGCACCCATACCTTCCCTATCAGAGACAATATTCCCATCCTCTGTTTCTAATTGATGGATACGATTTCGGGCCTGCCTATGAATAAGAGTTTTGTAGAAAAACTTGGTATTTTGGTCACCCAAGTTTAACCACTGCACTCTGGATTTTTGCTTATAAAAAGACTCATCCTCTTTACAAGCGTGGAAGTAAGAATTCGCCAGAGCTCTTTCTTCAATTAGGAGGTCTAAATCTTCAGGGTGACTATCTAAAGCATGCTGAGCATCCTCCCAACTCTTCCTTAAGGCTTCCACTCTAGCTGAAATGTGGTGGAAGTCTTTTTTGTGAAGAACCTGAAGCTCTTTCTTAAGCCACTTTAGTTTTGTGGTGAAGCGAAACATTGCATCCCCTCTAATATCCTGATGCCAGACTCGCCGAACAATAGAAAAGAAATCAGGATGCTCAGCCCAAATGTTTAGGAATTTAAAAGGACTCATGTTCTTTTCCTTTATAGCCGAAAATCCCAAGATTATAGGAGAATGGTCAGGAGTCATACGAGGCAGAAAATTCGAGATAGTATTTGGCCATGTAGTCAGCCAATTTGTATTGCAAAAAGACCAATCAATCTTGCGAAGAATGGAGCTTGTACCCTCTCGACCATTATGCCAAGTGAATCTCAGACCAGTGAAAGGTGTTTCACCTACTTCAATATCTTGGAGGCAGTTAGAAAAATCCTGGGAATGAGATGCCCAGCGATTACTACCTCCCCTCCTGTCACTTGGACGAAGAATGTCATTGAAATCCCCCAAAATGGCCCAGGGAAACATTTTAAACCCTTGGTGAACGCTTCTTAAGAGCCCCCAAAGGTCCAATCTGTCCTGACCAACACTGTGCCCATAAACAAAGCTAACAATCAGAGTTGTGCCCACCTTATCTTCCAGGTGACAAGTTATTCTTTGATCAGAAACCAGGAAATTCTTCATACAAAAAACAAAAGGATCCCAGCATACTATAATTCGAGCAGGCTTCCCAATTGCAGCATTCGAAATGTGACTCCAAGAGGATAAACAATTCCCAATAACAGAATCCAAATTTTGCAAAGCAACCTTAGTCTCTAATAGACCTATAATACCAAGATTGTGAGCTCGCACCAACTTCGGAACCTCATGCATAGCTGAGGGGCTGTTCAAGCCCCGAACATTCCAACTCCCGATCATTGGGATTGGAATGACTTGCGAGAACGAGTTTGGGTGTAAACCCCCCCTTTCTTCTTCCCCTTTCTTATGCTTAAGAGGCTTGGAAGCACAAGAGGCTTCTTCCAAGGATCCAACAAAATCACCAAGAGTCAACTTGGCAGTACCACCACTGCTTAGAGAAGCTCTCTTGTTCACATGACAAACCCCCTCCGCATCCCCCACTGCTAGAATTAGATTCACCATAAGAACTCCCTCATCATCCTCCAAGCATTCTGAAGAAATTGAGCCTCCAACAGAACCCAACTCCTCCATATCGAAAGGAATTAATCCTAGATAGTCTAACTCTCGCTTTTCCCAACTGAGCAATTCAACTCCCACAAGAGCACAAGAAGCCTCAAAAGAAGCTAGAGCTATTTGTAAATCAGAACCAGGAGAGAATATACTTCCTCGCTGATCAACAGGCACCATAGCTTGAGGAGTCACCATAACATTGCTACTTGAGGGGACCCTAAACCCTAAACCCTAAACTCTAAACCCTAAAAACCCTAAACCCTAAAAACCCTAAAAAACCTAAAACCCTAAAAACCCTAAACCAAAAAAACCCTAAACCTTAAACCCTAAACCCTAGACCCTAGACCCTAAACCCTAGACCCTAAACCCTAAAAACCCTAAACCCTAAACTTTTTTTTTGGAAAAGATTACAAGTATATTCCAAAAGATGTTTTTTGTACAAACGTACAAGGGGCATCCCCCAAGAAAGTGCAAAAATCACCACCAGGAACCGAAGTTCAAAAAAGTCGAATACATGGCCCCATAAAACAAAAGCTACATGAGCAAATAACAAAATGCCAAATAATCGGAAAACAAAAGCCCTCCTGCCCAAGCTAACATAGATGAGCAAAACGGCCACGCGTAAAAGTGCATGAGCAACAGCCCATTAACAGAACCAAAATGTGCATGCCTCTGCAGCCCAATTCGCAAATGAGAAGCAAAGCCCTCAGCAAAAGCCTACGCCATCAGCTAGCCCACGTGCTTGTGAAGAAACACGCTACAACTGCATTGCAGGCCCCAAAGCGCCAAACACAGCCTAACAGCCCACACCACAATTAGTCACACTCCAACCGGCCCAGCTCTAAGCTTACAGCCATAGCAGCCCAGCCACCAAAACAGATCAAGCCATCCCAGAGCCGAGACGCCAAACCCATTAGCCCATGAACTTACCAGCCCTCCAACTCCCACATCACTTAAGAGACCGAAGTCCCACAATCGGCCCACTTGCCTCAGCAGCGTAGCTGCCCATAATTTGCATACTAAAAAAAACACAAGTCCACGCATCCTGGAATCCCACATCGCCTGGGAAACGAAGGAAAGAGTGAAAGACCAATTGCTCACAAGTCCCACGTGAAGGCAGAACAAAATAGCAAGCAATTGATCATATCCAAAGCAAGTGAAACAACGAATCCAAAACCCATGCAGTCACCTCAAACTCATAAACCCATGTGCATCCCACATCGCAGAAATTGCTGTCCATTGCCGAAAGTCATAAACTCAACTCTAGCAATCGTCAGCATACTCAGACCTTAACAAAGCCCAACTATTGTGACAAAGACTGCCATGAGTCCCACAGCTAATGCTCAGCCATCAAACATCAAAACATCCAACAGGCCCAGACGAAGTCCAACACCCTACACAGACTTTTATCAGACCATTTTCAGCAAATCTCACTGCCAAGCTCAGTAAACCAAGCACGGCCTTAGTGAACCGAAGCCCTATCCACTTTGCCCGGCAGGGGGGGTTGAGATTTGCCTGCCCGGTGATTAAAGTCGAAAAAGAACGAGAAACAGGCCCAAAACAAGGCCATTCTTGAAGCTATAGCTAGCCCAAAATCCACTCACAAAAGCCTTAACACCAACCGGCCCACTGCAAGTGAAGCGCAGCAGGCCAAACAAGTGAAACAAGTCTGAAGCAAGACCCCAAGCCGAAACTTTCAATCTCAGCCCAATCAGCCATTTACTTACACACTGGCCCAAGTGGCCCATATGTGAACAAACAGCAACAAGTTGTATCCTCACGTGCGTGGCAATTGGAACACGTGACGAACGAAATGATTCAATTGATTTAATCTAGAGAAAGATCAAATCATGGATTTTCGAAGAACTTGATGAAGTGTTCTACTCAAATCCTCAAAACTGGACGAGTCCACATTAACTTCAAGTCTGAAGCTTGATTTTGCCCAAACTGGAGAAACCGGCCCAAGCAGATAACTCACATAACAAAATCAACAATCATGCAGCCCATTAGCAGGCCCACGAAGCTGGAATAATCCAGCCCAATCTCGGCAAGCCCAAGTCAAATTGCGCCAAAACACCCAGAGCAAGCCCACACCGCCGAAGACAAAACGGCCAGCCTCACGCGCATGCACGTTTTCAAAACGGCCAATTCTAATCACAAAATCAATGAACTCATTAATAAGCCCATTTTCAACAAGCCCAATGGCCCATTCACAGCAAACCCAATACCAGCAACACTTCAATCCTTGCCACTTCAATCTTTGTCGTTTTCTTAAAGCAGGCCCAAAAAGAGACCCAAGCAAGGATAAACAAAGATTGAAACCTCACGTGATTTTTTAAAAAACTCACATGACTGCACAACAGCCCATGCCTTCTCTATTCACTGTCTTCAGAGGCCCAAGCAAGAAAACAACAACACCCTAAACCCTAAAAACCCTACACCCTAAACCCTAAACCCTAAACCTTTCCCTAAACCTTAAACCCTAAACTTTTTTTTTGGAAAAGGTTACAATATATTCCAAAGTATGTGATTTGTACAATAGTACAAGGGGCATCCCACAGGAAAGTGCAGAAGCACTACAATGAACCAAAGTTCAGTAAGGCCGAATACATGGCCCACGAAAACAAAAGTTACATGAGCCAAAGCCAAAAATGCCAAACAATCGGCAAACAAAATTCCATCTAGCCCGCGCTAACATTGTTGAGCAAAACAGCACCTACGAATAGAGCATGAGCAACAGCCCATAAGTAATAACATGAATTTGCATGTCCCCGCAGCCCAATTTGCAAACAAGATGCAAAGCCCTCAGTAATTTGCCCACGCCATCAGCCCAATGCAAAAATCCACTGGATGACGCACACACCTCTCGTCAATCCAAGAATCGACAGCCCAAAACTGGCCCAACAATACCATGAGCACAAACTGGCCGAGTTGCCAGCACACGCGTGCTTCAGCTCAGTAGCCCACGCCCAGCGCACCAAAGCAAACAACCTAACCGAAATGAACAAAGCGAAGTTACCCAACATTTCTGTAAACAAAGTTGCCGAATGACTTGCATGACCAGCCGAATAATGACAACAGGTCACTGCATTCAGACAACAAATGTCACGGTCATGCACAAGCTCAGACGCTCATGATTATAACAACGTGCGCAAGCCCAGCCCACGAAATGCACGCACATAAAACCCACCGAGCCCATAACAGAGCCATCATGAAGAAGCTAATAGTCGGCCCAAACTAGACCACATGAACAGACCTTACTTACTAGCCTATGCATGTGATGCAGCCGAACCCCAGCTCAATCATCACCCAAATCCAAAGCAAACAAAAAAATAGCCCAAAGCCCAAATGTTGAGAAGACAAACTGACCAGCTCATCCTTACCACCAATCCAGAATTTAAGAAAAGTTATCCAGAGGAACCGAATAACCCTTAAAGTCCAGCCTCATACGTCAACCAAACACATATGGTCGAGATTTTTCCCTTGTCATAGTCATGCCATGTTTCTTCATATCTCATGGTTGCCCAATCCATTAGATTATGCTACTGTTCACGGCCAATGGACTAACGTAAGGATGCTACTTCGCCAATGCGAAGCTTGACGATGAAGGGCGGCATTAGGCTATGCCTAGAGATCTAGTCAAGCTTTACAGATGGCGCGATCGACCTCCATATGAAAACTCCACCATTTTCCATCACTTCCGGCCCCCTCCATAGCTAGAAAGGAATCAATGGAGGACTTCAAAAGAGTTACTACAACATCCATCCAACTCTACTAAGAGATCCAAGCAACCCCGACACCCACTGGACCAAAAACCGTACAAACCCCTCCAAAAAACTATATCTTCTTGAAACTCAAACCCCAAACGAGACTAAAGCATGCGCCTGACACCTTGACGAGATTTTACCCAAAATAGTTCACGGATATGTTTCTTCGTATCTCTCAATATGCTACTGTTCACATCTGGGACTAATCAGAGTTGCTACATCGCCCCAGAACAACGGTACTTGCTTCGCGAATCGTTGTAAGAAAGAACTCAGTAATTCTTGTGGTCAGTAAGCCCACTAAACAAGCCCAAACCCACCTAAAATCCAAGCTAAACCACTTCCAGAATAAAAAGCGATTCAGGCAGCCGAAAACAGACCAAAAATCTTCCAGTATCCCCCATAAACTCCATCCCTCAGACACTTGCAACATAGCCACAAGATAGGCCCAATGCAACAGCAACCACAGTCCACGTTAATGGAAGCGCAAGCCCACCCACTCCCATAATGAGCATATGGCCCACATTCAAAATAACCCACAGCCCCTCACTCCTTCAACCATGATCTGCCGTTAGAAACAATGCAAACCACAGCCAAAACGACAGGCCCAATCCACATCAAAACAAATAAACCACAATCTCAGTTCATAAAAAGAATCCAGTAATGCAATGAAAAACCCGGGGTTTAGAATCTGCCATTTCAAGACCTCAGCCCCATTCAATTTTTTAAAAAACTAAAACTCACAAAGCATATATCGAGCTTCCTGACCTGTGAGTCGCCGAAAGGGTGGAGGGGTAGAAGCATTCAAGGGGTGTTGTTTCTGGCTCGGAGATGGTCCCAGGAGGCCAGCAGTAGGGTTGGTGGGAAAACGGGACTGGGGGGTAGTATATGTTTGGCGGCTAGACAGGTTTGATTTTCTAGTGAGGGTATTGCGTTCTTCAATCAAGCGGGCGATGCCGATGGTCTCATGCAGTGTGCGAGGCTTCTTGAGCTTGACGTCGAGACGAACATCATCCTTGAGACCTGCTATAAAACAGCCAATCAAATATCTGTCAGGTAAGCCCTCTATGAGCTGGGATAAACGTTCAAATTCCTCCTGATAGGCAGCTACTGTGGAAGTTTGTTTAAGCCTCGTAAGAGCTTCAGATGGATCCGCAAAATCTGTAGGGCCAAACCGCTGTAACATGGCTGTCGTAAAATCAGCCCAGGACATGGGGCCTCGGAACTTCGTGTACCAACGATGCCATTGTAGGGCGATCCCTTCCAGATGGAATGAAGCGAGTCGAACCTGCTGACTGTCTTCGATACGGTGAAACTCGAAATATTGCTCAGCTCGATAAATCCAACCACTAGGGTCGTCGCCAGAGAATGAAGGAAAGTAGAGCTTGATGTGGGTTTGATGAGGGGATGAAGATGGTGGGGACTGGGTTGTGTTATCTCCAACAAGCTGTGACTGAGGAGCAAGGTCAGAGTGGACAGAGTGTGGTGGGCCTGATATATGGAGGTTGGAGGAGTCGCCTTTGGAAAATGGGTTGATATTATCGCCGTCAGGAGCGTGGTGGTGAGTTCGTGCAACACGCAATGATTGGAGCTCAGCGAGGACCGATTGAAGAGTGGCCTGGACGTGGTGGAAATTGTTGGTCAAGTCGTCGAAACTGGTTTCATGGCGACTCAAGATTTGGCTAACTTCAGTGCGGAACTCATTGTTGGTCTTGTTGCGGGTGTCCATGGTCGTCACGGCTCTGATACCACTGATATGGGAGTTACTGAGGAGAGAGAGAAAGTAATAAACAGAAGAAGGAAGGTTGTAAATATTTCTCATATATTTTATTCATGGTGAACAGACTTTTTATAAGCCCCATTCACAACTGACAACTTACATGGATAATGATGATGATATGGACCTAAACAATTGGTAACTAACTGACACGACCTAAACGATTGCATGCCACTAACTGACACCTATTTTCATGCAAAGAATCGAACAGAACTAATACCTATTCTAAAGCAACCCAATGACAATGACCACGTCTTTATTCATGCAACTGTGGCAAGCCATGCAATCCTAGCTGGAACCATGCAGACTCATGCAACACACGCTGAGTGCGATACACATCAGAAATCCAATGATTTCTTCGTATTTCCCGGCTCGGCCCCAACCAGTACGAGTTGCTACATCGCTAATACACAATGGAGAAGAAGCCATTTGACTCATCGAACGTAGCCAAGGTGATTGATGGTTGTAGTAGCTTCCACAAGAGAAACGTTCCTTCGTAGAAGACCACTACTATGAAACTGAGAGCCAAAATAACCCCCACTGCCCAAAAAGCTTGACTACAAAATGGATCCAACTCTATAAGCCCAATCTCAGCCCATACGTGATAGACACACACAAGAAACAGCCTGCCTGGTTGATAAACAAGAAGCCCAAAACCACTAGCAGACTGCAAAAGCCGAACCGAGGAGATCCAAACCACTTGAAGCATAAGAGAATATTTTCCAAGGAACCAAACAACCTTCAAAATCCAACTTCCTACAACAATGATCGAGTTCAAGTAGTATAAAAAGTATCGATCCCACGAGGACTTAATACCAAATCTATTAATTTTATGAGGTCAAATGATTACTAGTATCTAACAGGTTGATGGTTGATTTGAAATGGTGATGATTCTAAATTTAAAAACAAGTAAATAAAATTGCCAACACAAAGTAGGTTTAAGAAAATTCAATATTAAAAACTATCTAGGGTTGTGAATCTTTCTAATATCTTTTAAAAGATGAAGTGGTTATTTCATGGTTATGTAATAAATCGGTTTACTAACCTGGAACACTAAATTATGCAAAAGCATATGTCGATGGTCAGACGTAAATACCCAGTTTAACCCAATTGAACTATATGTCTATGTCAACCAAATTATCTGGATTCATTAAGTTTAAGTTCCAATTATAGCTACCCCCGCCCGACAGGTATATGTCTATCATGTAAGAAAATCTATTAAAGGGTTATCTATCCTCAAGGAAGATCGTGAGCTATTAAGTCTAAGGCTGAAACCTAAAATTCCTTTGTCAAGTTTATTTTAGATTTACCACATCAATCTTATTGGTGATCAGACAACAAGAAACATTAAGCTTAAGACTTAATAAGTAAACCTTTATATTACCTAAACTTTAAAATAACCCCTTATAAACCGGTGATATTAGAATTCATCACAACCCCAGATAACTAACTTAGTTACGACACATAACTAGGGCTAGTAAAAACTTAAATAAAATAAAAGACATAAAGTAAAATACTGAAAGTAAATTGCTGAAAAGTAAATGACAGAAAGTAAATGCTGAAATTAAATACCGAAAATTAAATGCTAAAAAGTAAATGCTGAAAAGTAAATTACTGAAAAGTAAATGCTGAAAAGTAAATTGCTGAAAAGTAAATTGCTGAAAAGTAAATGCTGAAAAGTAAATTACTGAAAAGTAAATGCTGAAAAGTAAATTGCTGAAAAGTAAAATACTGAAAGTAAATTGCTGAAAAGTAAATAAAGTAAAAGTACAATAAAAGAAAATGCTGAGGTAAAATGATTCACTTTTATTACTTCTATTTTAGATATCTCCCTTATATAATATATTAACTTTGCATGATAATTACCAACCAGCCATATAGGCGGTATCCAGATTAAGTAAAATTAATAATTAATTACAAACCGACCAATCAGGCGGTATCCAGTTTAGTCAGGTTAAAACCAATTTAAATAATTACCAACCGACCAATATGGCGGTATCCTCGTTAAGTCAGGTTTTAACTAGTTTATATATTATAATTAAGGGAGATTAATCTAAATATTAGTAATAAAAGTTTTACCTTTTACCCCAGCAAATGAGAGTTACCTCTTCATTACTGAAAAGTAAAAACTGAAAATTAAAGAAAGAAAAGTATTGTGCGTAAAAGTAAATTGCGGAAAGTAAAAACTGAAAAGTAAAGAAAAGAAAGTGCGAAAGAAGAAATTAATTACTGAAAGCTGTAAATAAACAAACAAGATACAATCTTCTTAGTATTCTTAAGGAACTCATTAGAAGAAAGTATGGATTTACAAATGAAATGGCTTGGTATTTATAGGCAAAATTTTGCCTCCCTCAAATCATCCACCAAATCCATTACTAATTGCTCCACTAATTGCTCCACCAAATCCATTATTAATTGCTCCACTAATTTTTTATCATGTTTGGTGGTGATTTGATAATTTTTATTATTTATTTATTAATTTATTTTTTGCTTTGAAAATGATTGAAAATGACTTTAATAATTACACACAACACACTTCTGGATGGTTCATCAATTACGGGCATGAAATCTTCAGAATTCGAAATTATTTTGTCTTTAAAAGTTGTAGATCTTTGAGTCTTCTTTAATCTGGAACTTGAATCAGCTCAATCCGATATCGGAGTAAAACGTTATGTCCAAAATACGACAGATGCGCAAAATTGGAATTTTCAAAACTGCACTTCTTTAAAACGCCCTTTCAAGTTTCCAATCTCCAATTTTTGCCTTTATTTGACCCACATTTCGTCCTAAATGATTTCATTGTGTCCCAATATTATTTTATCTGCAAAATAAACTAAAACACATCAAAACGTTCATCAAATCTGAGAAATTAAACAAAATATTAAGTAAAATGAGCGGTAAATATTAATATATTTTCCGCTCATCAACACATCATCTTCGTCTTCGGAAAGTGTAGAAGCAGCATCAGATGAAACTGAAGGTCCTGAAACACTATGGTTAAATTTAAGTCGGTGTATAATAGACAAATATGCCATTAGAAGGTAATAATATTGCTTTGCCCCATCAAAAAATGACCCAGATGTTACATGGGCATCAATGATCATATGATGATTCCTAACAAGGTAAGATCAAGAATAATATCATAGAGATATACCTGGCAACATGGTAAATAGTAAGTCTTCCCTCCAGAGTAAGATACATAAGAATACAATATGGTGAAAGTTCTTCTTCGAATTGGATACAATATGGTGAAAGTTCTTTATCTTCTGCAACGAGTTAGACTTTGACTTTTCCATAAATGGAAACTTTATCAATGCAAAGTCTCATGATCAAATTATCATCAAACAAGGATCATGAAGCAAATTGCATCAAATTAGTATGGAAAATCCTAAAATAAGCAATATAAGTAGTATAAATAAATGATTAGAAAGCAATCATAAAAATTTAAATCAAATTCAAGTTGTACACTTATTCTTATGCAAATTTACTATCTAAATAGGTCACCAATATAACAACTTATTTGTTTACTGTGTTCTTAAACGGACTTTGAACAAGCCGTAAACCGAACACAAAATGTACAATAAATAACTGTGATATAATTATCAAAAGTACAAAAAAACAGAAGTATTCTGAGGCAGTGAATGAGAATAAGGCACAGTGACAAGAATCAGCACGAAATAAGAACAACAGGAAAAGAAGAAAACGAAGAAGAATTCCGAGGGGCTTGTTGAGGGCAACAATCTCCTTAAAACAAATTCGTCCCCTACCGATCGGTGCAGTAGAACGCGAGACGTCTGTTTCCCAGGATGCAACGGAAAAATAGACGAAATTGGGCACCACCAAATCCGACTTCAACGAACAGACAAAGTGCTTGAACTCTCTAAAAATCTTGACTCTTGTGTGTAATGTGTGTCATTCAAAAACGAAAACACTACAATATTAAAAGAAATTAACATGCCAATTAAATCTCATCAATGAGAGGCTTTACACTTGTTGTAACCATCAAGTTGATTAATGCCATTGATTCAACTGTTATGGAATATTAAAAGGCTTGGAAAAAAAAATAAAGAGACATCCAAAAATTGGCTAGGCCGGGCCTGCACATTTTGGTCCGACATTCGTGTACGCAGGACACGCGGGTGCACACGAGCCAAGCTTGATTCGGATTTGATTTGCCCCCCCCCCCCCCCCGCGCACGTAGAGAGAGCCTCTATCCTTATAACTCTTACCCATCTACATATGAGCAATCATATATAAGCATAATATTCACTCTATAGCTTTCCCATATGGGACAAGCTTACTTTTCTTTATTTTCCAACACCAATGGGTGAACTTTGAGCAACAATTTCTCATTCACCCAAGCACCATTTTAAGCATATGAATATACCATTTCGAAGTACTCACGGAGGAGTATCCGAATCATTCAATAACAACCACTAACACGAAGTGGACCATGCTTAAAATTGAGCCTCAAAATGCTTATGCATAAGCATTTTTCCAACAATCCCCCACATGAATGAAATTGGCGAAAAACGTCGAATAAAATTATTTTATAAAACATTTTATTTTGACCTAGAAGAGTTCAACGGTTCAACACCTGCATAGGATAGGTAGGCCTCAGCCTTTGAACCTTCCCTTGTGAAAATATATCTCATTTACTGGCTGACAGTGGACGCGATGTCATTGAACTGTACTGCCGTTCATGTAAATGGAGAACATATATCACACAGATGTTTTACCTAACACATCTGAGTTCTCATTGTTATGCTCATTTTGGCCATGAACATCAACCTGGTTCTGCAAGAGTTTCTAAGAATTGTGCCCCGTACAATTCCCTTTGAAGCGGCCCCACTTCTCTCTCACATAGGTGATTTCTTATTTAAGAGCATCTCGTAATACTCTGCTCGGATTCCCGACGCATAAGAATCATTAAAAGCTTTGCTTAACCTCAATCCATACGAGCATCACTGTTTCATTTCACCATAGGAATGGACTAGAGGGTAACCCCCCACAGTGAACCAATTATGTTTTTACGAGTAGGTTGTCCCATTGAACCTAGATCTTGGGATCTCCAGTCAACAAGGTTGGGTTTTCCTTCGTAATAAACATTTATCTAATGGGCTTTAGTCCCATTCCCCTCGATGATTTCACTACCAACTCTCTATTTAACCCTTTGGTTAGCGGATCCGCAATGTTATCCTTTGACTTTACATAGTCAATCGAAATAACTCCAGTAGAGAGTAATTGTCTAACGGTATTGTGTCTACGACGAATATGTCTAGACTTACCATTATACATATTGTTATGTGCCCTTCCAATTGCAGATTGACTATCGCAATGAATGCAAATTGCTGGCACTGGCTTTGGCCAACTTGGAATATCCTCTAGAAAATTTCGAAGCCATTCTGCTTCTTCAGCACACTTGTCTAATGCAATGAATTCTGATTCCATTGTAGATCTGGCTATCACGGTCTGTTTGGAGGATTTCCATGATATAGCTGCACCTGCTAGTGTAAACACATAGCCACTGGTAGACTTTGAGTCTTTCATGTCAGATATCCAATTAGCATCACTGTATCCTTCGACTACAGCTGGATATCTATGATAGTGCAACCCATAATTACGAGTAAAACGTAAGTACCTAAGTACTCTCACTATTGCTTTCCAGTGATCAACCCCTGGATTACTCGTATATCTGCTGAGCTTGTTTACTGTACAGGCTATATCAGGTCTTGTACAACTCGATAGATACATCAAACTCCCGATCACTCTAGAGTATTCTACTTGAGATATACCATCTCCCCTATTCTTGATAGGTGTAGACTCACATCTAAAGGAGTTCTAGCCACAGCAGAATCATCATTGTTGAATTTACCAAGAATCTTGTCCACATAGTGCGACTGATCAAGAATAAGTCCATCAGGACTTCTCGAGACCTTATTCCCAGAATGACATCTGCTAGACCCATGTCTTTCATGTCAAACTTGGATTTCAGCATATTCTTGGTAGATTTCACCATTTTAACATTACTCCCGACAATCAATATGTCATCAACGTAGAGACATAAAATGACATAGCCAACTTCTGTCTCTCTGACATAAATGCATTTATCACACTCATTGATTTTGAAACCATTTGCTAACATGGTGTCATCAAACTTTTTATGCCACTGTTTCGGAGCTTGTTTTAATCCATACAAGGATTAAACCAACTTACAGACTTTCTTTTCTTGTCCTGGACCTATAAAGCCTTCATGTTGTTCCATGTAAATTTCTTCATCTAAATCTCCATTTAGAAAGGCTGTTTTCACATCCATCTGATGTACCTCAAGATTGCGCAAAGCTGCAATCGCTATTATCATC
Source organism: Zanthoxylum bungeanum (assembly GCA_019454045.1). NCBI lineage: Eukaryota > Viridiplantae > Streptophyta > Magnoliopsida > Sapindales > Rutaceae > Zanthoxylum > Zanthoxylum bungeanum. The sequence continues at coordinate 45,249 of SKCR01046104.1, read as the reverse complement.
CTTATGGAATTTATTCTCGTTACAGGAGAATAAGTATCAAAGTAATCAAGACCTTCACGTTGTCTGTAACCTTTAATTACAAGTCTTGCTTTGTACTTGTCAATTGATCCATCTGCCTTCATTTTCTTCTTGAAAATCCACTTGGATCCTAAAGGTTTACATCCTGGAGGAAGATCCACTAACTCCCAGGTGTGATTTTGTAAGATGGATTCAATTTCACTATTGATGGCATCTTTCCACAAAGCACCATCAGCTGACCTTACAGCTTCGTTATAGCTTTGAGGATCATTTTCTAGCAAAAATGTCAAAAAATCTGGACCAAATGATTTTTCCGTTCTAGCTCTTTTGCTACGTCTTGGTTCAAGTTCAACAACTTGTTGATCCTCCGGAACATTTATTTGTTCTCGGTCCTGACTATCTTCAATGATAGTCTCATGTACCCGTTTGTGTACATTTGAATTCGAATTAGTTTTACAAGGAAAAACGTATTCGAAAAAGGATGCATTCCTCGACTCCATTATCGTATTCTTGTGAATATCTGGTATATTAGACTCATGCACAAGAAATCGATAAGCATTACTGTTATGCGCATATCCTATGAAAATACAATCAACAGTTTTTGGTCCTATCTTCACCTTTTTAGGTGGAGGAATAACTACCTTGGCAAGACACCCCCACACTCGTAGAAATTTGTAGGAAGGTGCTCTTCCTTTCCACATCTCATAAGGAGTTTTCCCTGCATCTTTCCGTGGTACCTTATTTAAAAGGTAATTAGCTGATAAAACAGCTTCTCCCCACATATTCTGAGGTAAGCCAGAGCTGATTAACATAGCGTTCATCATCTCTTTCAAGGTACGATTCTTCCGTTCTGCAATCCCATTGGATTGAGGTGAATAAGGAGCTGTGGTTTGATGTATGATTCCATTTTGTTCACAAAGTGATTCAAAAGGGAAAACATACTCACCACCACGATCACTTCTCAACTCCTTAATTCTTTTGTTCAGTTGATTCTCAACTTCATTCTTATAGAGAACAAATTTCTCTATAGCTTCGTCCTTGCTTTTCATCAAATACACATAGCAAAATCTAGTGCAATCATCAATAAAGGTAATAAAATATTTATTACCGCCTCTCGATTGTATTGAATTAAAATCACATACATCGGTATGAATAAGATCAAGTGGTTCAGAGTTTCTTTCAATACTATGAAAAGATGATCTAGTTAGTTTTGCCTCAACACAAGTATCACACTTATGTTTGTTATCAATTTTAAAATTTGGAATGTGGTTCATGTTAATTAATTTTAATGAATTAAAATTAACATGTCCTAATCTACCATGCCATAGATTAGAGTACTCAACAATATAAGCAGAAGAACTAGCTTTATTGATATTCTTAGGTTTAACAACCATTACATTGAGCTTAAAGAGCCCATCAGTTACATACTTTTCCCACATACATCCCATTTTTAGTTAAAACTACTTTATCAGACTCGAACACCATCCGGAATCCATGCTTGTTCAGAAGTGATCCAGACACAAGATTCTTCCGTATTTCTGGTACATACAGAACGTTGTTCAAAGTCAACTCTTTCCCAGAGGTCATCTTCAGAATCACCTTGCCTTGACCTTCAATCTCAGATGTTGCTGAATTTCCCATGTATAATTTTTCCCCATTACCAGTAGGCTCAAATGAAGAAAACATGCTCTTGTCCGAGCACACATGTCGAGTGGCACCAGTGTCAATCCACCACTCTCTTGGGTTAGAACCCACCAGATTCACCTCAGAAACCACAGCTGAAAGGTTAATGTCTGAAACATCTTGAGTCATGTTTTCCATCACATTAGCCTCTTGATTCTTTTTCTTCTTCGGCAGTCTGCACTCAGAAGACTTGTGACCCATTTTGTCACAATTGAAGCATTTTCCTTGAAATTTGGATTTCTTGGAAACTCCTCCTTGAGGGCCCATCTTTGACCCTTTTTTCTTGAGGTTCTTGTTCTTATGGCCATGTTCAACAACATTTACTTTGGCCTCATGAGTTATTCCCCTCTTGTCAGATACTCTGTAATCTTCCTCAATTCTAAGCTTAAGAACCAAGTCTTCAATGCTCATTTTTTTCGCTTATGCTTTAGATAATTCTTGAAATCTTTCCAACCAGGTGGTAGTTTTTCAATTATCGAGGCTACTTGGAATGTTTCACTTAAAACCATCCCCTCAGCATGAATTTCTGCTAGAATAATTTGCAATTCTTGTACTTGACTTAACACAGTTTTGGAATCAATCATCTTAAAATCTAGGAAACGGCCTACGACAAATTTCTTAGTACCGGCATCCTCAGTTTTATATTTTCGGTCTAAAGATTCCCAAAGCCCTTTTGCTGTTTTCATTCCGGCGTACACACTGTACAAGGAATCACTCAGCCCATTAAACATAATTCCGACATAAGAATTCAGAATGTTTCCAAGCATCAATGGCACTGATCACTTGAATATCAGTCTCACCCTCTTGGGTACATGAGCATCTTCCTTTAGGAACCTCGCAAGGTTCAACGTGGTCAAGTAGAAAAACATTTTCTGTTGCCACCGTTTGAAATTCTGACCACTGAATTTTTCAGGTTTTTCTGCGCGGCCGGATTGACATGGCTCACATGTCCAACAGGTTGTCTAGCCATAGAGGCTGCAACACCTTGGCCAGCCACAACGGCTGCCATATTAAGCCCAGAGGCTGAAGCAAGTTGGCCAGCGAAGAAGAGACTGCCACTGCAGTTTGGCCAGCCACAGGGGCTGCCACAACATTCTGGCCAGCCAAATAGGCTGCCATAGCAATTTGGCCAGCCACAGAGGCTGCCACAACATCTACTGTGTTTGGACTATTTTCCATATCCACAGAGTCAATTTGTTTTAAGACTATACAACTTATTTGTTTACTGTGTTCTTACAACGACTTTGAACAAGCAGTAAACGAACACAAAATGTACAATAAATAACTGTGATATAATTATCAAAAGTACAAATAAAACAGAAGTATTCGAGGCAGTGAATTGAGAATAAGGCACAGTGGCACGAATCAGCAACAGGAACAGTTAGCAACGAAGAATTCCGAGGCTTGTTGATGCGGCAACAATCTCCTTAAAACAAATTGTCCCCTACCGATCGGTGCAAGAGTAGAACGCGAGACGTCTGTTCCCAGGATGCAACGGAAAAAAAGACGAAATTGGGCACCACCAAATCGACTTCAACGAACAGACAAAGTGCTTGAACTCTCTAAAAATCTTTGACTCTTGTGTGTAATGTGTGTCATTCAAAAACGAAAACACTACATATTAAAAGAAATTAACATGCCAATTAAATCTCATCAATGGAGGCTTTACACTTGTTGTAACCATCAAGTTGATTAATGTCATTGATTCAACTGTTATGGAATATTAAAAGGCTTGGAAAAAAATAAAGAGACATCCAAAAATTGGCTAGGCCGGGCCTGCACATTTTGGTCCGACATTCGTGTACGCAGGACACGCGGGTGCACACGAGCCAAGCTTGATTCGGATTTGATTTGCACCCCCCCCCCCGCGCACGTAGAGAGAGCCTCTATCCTTATAACTCTTACCCATCTACATATGAGCAATCATATATAAGCATAATATTCACTCTATAGCTTTCCCATATGGGACAAGCTTACTTTTCTTTATTTTCCAACACCAATGGGTGAACTTTGAGCAACAATTTCTCATTCACCCAAACACCTCACCCAAGCACCATTTTAAGCATATGAATATACCATTTCGAAGTACTCACGGAGGAGTATCCGAATCATTCAATAACAACCACTAACACGAAGTGGACCATGCTTAAAATTGAGCCTCAAAATGCTTATGCATAAGCATTTTTCCAACACCAAATTGACTACAAATATCCCCTTAACAACTTCAAACTCTGTTGTGAAAACAGTAAAAATGAGCCACCAAATCAATTGTAAAGTCAAGCGGTCGTCATTTAGATATTCCTAGGGATCCATGAATATATATGATGTCGGTTGCATCTTCAACTAAAATTGGATCTTTTTTAATAAAAGAATTATAATGAAAAAAACTCAATTGTTGTTTGAGTTAAGATTGAAGTCTTAAATGCAAGTTTAAGCACCCTGAAGCCAGTGTTATTCAAGGCGCAAAAGGTCCTGGAGCTTAGGCGCGCGCCTCAAGATGCGCGCTTGAGGAATGTGAGGCGCATATTTGTATATATAATTTTTCTATTAGAAAGAGGAATGTGTATATTCTTCTAATCATTTTGTTTTGAGTATTTTTTAATATTTTGACTAAATTATGACACAATATTTATAAATTATTGCACTCAATTAAATTTATATACATCATTATTTTCATAACTAAGTTGTTATAGTCTTATGTATAATTTTGTTATTGACTAGTATAATCTTTTGGTTAAATTTTTGTCCCCAATAATTATAAATGTATGATCTATTATTAATTATCATGACAAACATTTGTATTTTACAAAATATAAATTTTTCTTATAATTTTTAACGATCCCAATAAATTATCTAAAAGTCATGTCTATAGTAAATAAATTAAGTTAAATTATGAGATTTATTGTTATTATTTTTCTTCATTTTAACTCTCTCTGCTGAAAAAAAACCAAAAACAATAAAAAAAAAAATTTTAATCAACGAAATCGGGTCAAAAATCAAGATTTTTGGCATCAGGCGTGCCTGATACACGTCGCCTCGCCTGAACACCCTCTAGGCGCAGTGACTGCCGCCTGAAGCTCAATCCTTGGGAGCCAACTATCTCGATTGATATCAAAAATTGCGACATCTTTTTTTGCATCACCTAGTGACCTCCCCAGCAGCACAATATGTTGATCTATATATCTTCTATTTGTAGAAATTGCAGGAAAATTGAAATTAATTTAGCACCATTATTTTATGCAAAATTAAACATATTTTTTAGAAACTTTGTAGGAAATAGTTTCAAGTAAGGGTGGGCAAAACGTCGAAACTGAACCGAGCGTAACGGTTCGGTTCAATTTTCGCTTGCTCTTTGGTCACAACCATTCGGTTCCGTTTAGAACCAGTTGCGACCAAAACGCAGAGCCCTCCGCGCTTTGTGTGCGAAAACAAAATGCACTCTGCCTCTCTCTTCTCTCGGACTTTTGTGATGTCTCTCTTCTCTAATATTGCTCTCAACAATTTAACGAAATCCCTAACCCTAACCAAACGAAATCAGTCAATCACAGACCAGCACCAGTTGGCAGTCACAGCCTTCAGCCTCTCCTAAGCTCAGTCACTCTCTCAGATTTAGTAGCAGCCGCAGGCCCATAGCCGAAGCCCGCCCCAGCGCAGGTACATTTTCTCTCTCTCGGTTCAAAATGATGCTCATTGATTGAACAAAATACAACCTCATGGTTAAGGGTGGCAAAACGAATCAACGAATCGAATTTGTATTGAATACTAAACGAATCGAATCAAAATGTGATGGATTCGTATTTGATTCGTTAATTAAACGAATCCTAATATTGAGATTCGTATTCGATTCGTTTATTAAACGAATCAAATACGAATATTCGTTTAGTCATGATATTATTTAATATCATAATTTAAAATAATTGATTTACATTAATTCTTCATAAATATATACATATAAAATATGTAATTAATATATTTATTAAAAATACCTCGCTAAATATCGAAAATATTATTTTTTCTATGGTAATTAGCCATAATTTCTCGAATCTTAATTGAAAAATAACAATAATTAGTAAAAGAAAATAATAAAACGAATCCTAAACGAATAAATGAATAAATGAGCTTAAATTCATATTCGATTCGTTTAATAAACGAATCGAATCGAATCGACTCATTTAATAAACAAATCTATTTTTTCAAACCCGTATTGCTTTAAAACGAATCGAATCGAACCGAACGAATAAACGAATCCTTACCCAAATTGCCACATTACTCGTGGTTGGGGGGTAGATTCAGGTTTAGGGTAACATCTGATGATTTTTAAAGCAATCTGAAGCTTTTTTTGTTAATGGGTTGTTGAGTTTTGCATTCATTAGCTCTGCATTGGTGTAAATTTAATCGATTTGTGTAATTTTTATGCTAAGGTTTAGCTATTCAATCTGATTCATCAGCTTTTGTTTATGGGTAACATCTGCTGATTTTGTTTATGGTAACATCTGATGATTTTTTCTTCAATCTGAAGCTTTTTTTGTTAATGGTTTGTTGAGTTTTTCATTCATTAGCTCTGCTTTTGGTGTAAATTTAATCGATTTGTGTGATATTTATGCCAAGGGTAACCTCTTCAATCTGATTCATCAGCTTTTGGAAACTGATTGATAAAGATGAGCATGCTATTCATCTGTTCAATCTGAATAGATTATTGGTGTAATCTGTTCAATTTACACCAATAGCTTGGAAACTGACTGAGGAAGATGAGCATGCCATTCATCTGTTCTATCTGAAAATGATTTATAATCTGTTCAATCTGAATATGAGTCTGATTCTGTAATCTTGAAGATGAATCTCCTTTTGTTAGATACAACAGAATGGCCAAGAATAGAAGTAGTTTGGATTTATCAAATGAGGTGGATAATATTTGAATGATGTTGTTGAAGATTCATCTAATCCAAACCAATGTTTAAAAATACGTGGCGGCGTCTCGAGGCGGCCGGCCATTGAGGCGCGAGGCGGACCGCCTCGAGTCGGCGAGGCTGGCTCCTCGATACGAAAATCGAAAAAATAATTAAAATCGTAATATCAGAATAATAAAAACATGTCAAATCCAAAATACATTCATTTCTTCATAATTCATAGTATGTTCAAAAAACTATTGATAACTAATCCCTAAATAAGCTATCATTTGTGTCTAGCGGCATGAAGCTTGGGTCAAAATCTCTCTCTTCATAAGATGGGTCATCCTCCAAAGAACCTCATTCACTTGTATTGTCTTCATCCACTAATTGTGGAGCTTTTCCTTTCACACGCAATGGAGCGGCCACCTTGGTAAAACCGAAAGAAGCGGCCGCCTCAACGCGCCGTCGCCGCGACGCGGCGCCTCGACCAATTTTTAAAACAATGTTCCAAACTTCAATATTTTATTGTGGTGGAAGCTGAATTGCTCCAAATATCCGATTTTGGCACATGAAGCAAGTGATGTCCTACAATACCGGTATCTACTGTGGCTTCTGAGTCCGCTTTCAGTACGGGGGGTCGTGTACTAGATCAATAATCTCGCCGTTTCACTTTCTGAATCCAGAGATATTCATTTGTTTTCTGTTCATTCCCTAATCAATAAGATGCCTTCTCTCTTTCTCTCCATTTGTTAGGGTTTAGGGTATATAAGACTGGTTTGTTTGCGAGATGTGTCATTTTTGGTTTGTACTCTTATGCAGGAAGTTAAACCATCTTTCTCCTGTTCTCTCGATGAATCAGCCCATGTTACGGACATACAATGGTGAAAGAAGGCAGAAAATTCTTTTCTTGTTCTTTCAAATGTCGGGAAACTATATCGTGGAATTGTGTATGACCTTCTTCAAGATGTCATGGACAATGTTGATGCTGGTATACACTATTCACTTGCCTTATTCTATCAATTGTGGATATCTCTAGTTATTAATAATTTGGTTTGTTGGACTCTTTTTTGGTATGATGTTTCTATCCTTTTCTTTGTTGGACATCAAGCTGTAAATGTACTGCATCTGTGATTGTTTATATACTAAATTAATCAAGGAAATATGATGCAATGTAATTTACAGCTGAAAAGCTATTTATAGCAAGTGATATAAGTAATTATTTTTGTTGAAAATTCTAATCTTGTGACTGAACGTGATCTATATTGTTGTCTTCTTCACAATGCATTAAGCTGGGTATGTTACAAGGGTTCATTAATTCAGCATCTAGAATCACTTGTATAGAGGTGTTTGGCTACAAAGCTCTTTGAATTTTTCTTCACTTCTGTTTTTTTAATGGGAAGCATGCTTCTTCTTTACAATTAGTAGAGATAAGTTTCTTGGTAACAATCTTTTTTCGGATTTGGTGATTGTTTTCCAGACTCCAGTAGTGACTATCTGACTATTATTTGTAAAGGGTGTGAAATGAAAGCCCTTATCAGTTATTACAGATGCCTTGGCATAAAAAACATAATTCCATGAACATGCAAAAGATATTGGCAGTTGAGCATGTTTTGTGCATGGATTAGTAAAGAGAGCTGAACAAGCTTGTGAACTTTATCAATGATAATGGCTCGGATTCTTGCTTCTTTTGGCTTTTCTTTGCAATATTGAATGGAGTGTGGAGGGAAAATTTGTTGATGTGGCAAAAATGAATGTTTTTCGCATTCTCACATCTAGATTCTAGGAAAGGCAGTGCATATCACTTTTATTCAAGTCATGGGTTGGTGATTCTGATGTAAATTGCAGTGTAAAAGGGTAACATTAAGCTTGGGTGTGTTATTATTTTTATTTGTCTTTTTATGAGAAACTTACCTCTGTGTTCTTTGCTTTCACTCCTATTAAAACACAAGGAGTTTTCTTGATTTTTTTTTTCTGATGATTATTTATTAGAAGTTGTGTTTGTTTTTATTGAAATGCCATAGAATAAAACCGGAACTAATCTGCAATTTTTTTGGTACGTAAGCTTTTTGTTTTGTGGGGTGCATTTGCTTTAAGACTGCTTGAATCTACTCTGCAGCGAAAGGCGAATCCAACATCTCCTTCATCTCTCCAGTGATCTTGCAAGTCAGACCCTGAATGACAGCATTCATTTGAATGAAGGCCTGGTGGAAGTAAACAAATCCGCAAAATAACCGCATATTGCTGCTTCAATTTCTTCATCTTTCTCCGACCATCTTCCTTACGAATTCTAAATACCCCCTATTGCATTCTTTCTTTTTCAATTCGAGGCTCTTACGTGGAAAAATTTGGTGTTACGATCCCTCTCTCTCATCCAACTCACCCTAGATCGTTGCCTCCAATATATTTCCCCTTCCTGAAGAAACTTATCTACTAACTTTTCTATTGCGACTAACTCTGTTGATGGTGATTTCCTGACCCTAGAAGAGCCGAAGTATTAAGAAGGGTATAAAAGATATTTCTACTTCCCGAACAAGGAGCTCATGCTCAAAAGACAGTCACATAGGCATCCGGCCCGACGAGAAGATCAGAATTAGTTTGCACTTGATGCCCGACCCGATGTGGAAAGATGTTCAGGGAAGATGAGAGGAGTGAAAGTCTCACCACCGACCCGGCCCGGTAGGACTGGTCAATCATTTCAATTTGCAATGGATCATCTCAATTTCCCAACCCGATGATGCAGGTCGGGTTGTAACATTGTGTTCTTAGATGGGCGACGTAAGCCTTAAACAGAAGTTTGGGTTTACCAAGGATTGATGGGATAGAAATAGGCCAGCGGCTGATTGGATGGAGCAGGACTGCGAGCTTATTGACTGACACACGCAATCGCGTGGGAACAGTTAGAGTACAGACTGCCACTGGGCATACCGTGTAGCAGTTACCAAAAGTAACATGATTTAATGAGGTGTCAGATGGCATAGTTACTTTTTGCAGTGGTTGGGGAAGAGAGCCTGTGCAGCTATGTTAGGTTCACGTGGCTGACGTCACAAGTTGGTGTAACAGTGGAATTGAACCTAGTGTATAAAGGGGTTGAGAGTTCATTGTAAAAGGTTGGTCAATTATTTTATAGCAAGAGATAGATGTTTCTTCACTTGTAAAAGAGAGAAAAGAGTTATGAGTTAGAGAGAGAAAAATAGGTCGGTCAGACCCAAGGTGGTAATAAAGATTTCATTTTTTTGTGTCCATGGATGTAGGTTGGATTCATTCCGCCGTACCACATTAAGTCCTTTATTTTGTCTGTGTGATTTCCTATTTGCCTCCTAAGTTTGTATTTGATTTCCAATAAACCAAACAAATTCACAGTTGAGTGAGGTTTGTTCGAGAAGTGGTTTTCCTGAATTACCCATTAAACCAAAAAACAATCGTCAACAAACTCCCTCCCTGAAGCATATTGATCCCCTCTCTGTTTTAGCCACTAAAGTCTACATATAAGTTCTTTAGTTTAGCCTTCCTGCTAGGCCTTTTATTGAGTGGCTCCTCCAGAGTTGAAATTTTGAATCTTTGATTGTGTTACTGTGTGCAGTAGTAGCTTTATTTTTTCTGCTTGTGTTTGGTATTGTCACCTACTGGTGTTGGTGGTTTGTTGTATCTTGATATTATCGTACTTAATGCATCTGCGTTTTTCTTATGTTGGTCAATGATCTAGTCCATGGGCAGGTCCCGCTGCGAGGGATTATGCAGCACATTATAGCATGCGCACACAGTGATCCACCCGGGATATTGGGACACCTTCCAATACAATCGACCTAACTAGCTAGCTAGCTAAATATAGGGTCACTGTATGTATAGATAGCTAGCTAGCAAAGTAGAAGTAATATTGCAACATGCGCTTCGACATTTATTTTTATTTAAGCAGAGTATGTGTGTGTGCCTTTTTGCCCTTTTCTTTTTTAATAATATATATAATGGAAAATGTCAAAATGATAAAGAAACCCCATCTTTCAGAGAAGGAAAAGCTGTAGTAGGAGAGGAAGCTTTTTCAGTAGGACTCAATGGGGACAAACAGTCTGGCTCTCTGGCACAAACAGAGAGACCATGATGTCCTGCTGTGTGAAGTGAAATCCAGTATTGATTAGTTTCACCATTTATATTATGCCTTCATCACTCAACTACGGAAGCTAGGGCCATTCTCTTTGGAGTGAAAAAAGTGTTGAAAGAAAAGCTATCATCCCCTATTATTAAGAATTAAACGCGCTGAATGTGGTTAATCTTGTACTTAGTAAGAAGTGTAGTCACGAAAAAAGGGGATGGATCATAGATGAAATCCTTGTAGCTAGTCCTTGAATACGGTAAAATTCTAGTTTCGACCGAGATAGATTGCGCATAAATTAGCTAAGTTAGCCTATAATGACTTTGTTTTGGGGCTTTTGGCATGAGGATTTTCCCTCCTGCATCAATTGTATGTTGTGACGTTGGTTTTAATATATTTCCCACCTTTCAAAAAAAAAAAAAAAAAATAAAAAAAACTACTGATCAATACTGGCTAGTAGTAGTGTCAGTGAGACAAGTCCTTTGAGCTTACTACCAGCATTGCTGTTTGTGACCCATCTGGAACTTACCCCCACCTTCATTTTCCCTTTTCTACATCCTTTTCATTCTCTTGTTATTTATTTATTTTTTAATCCAAAAATCAAGGTTCTCTTTTCAACAAGATAGAAATTGAAATTGAAAACAACTTGTGCATGTATGAATATGAATATATGCTATCCCTATACCCTTTCCATCTGTGTATATCACCAGTAATTCTACTTGATGGGTAGAGGGAGTGAGAAATTTGTGTCAACTTTACTCCTTTCCTATTCCACTTTCGTTTCGAATACCGAGTGAAAGGAATCTCAAGTCAGGGACATGGATTCATCGGTCCCCTAATTGCTTCAACAACCGCATACGGATAGGCCTCAACTTAGCAATGAATCGTAATTAAAAAAAGTGAACCTTTAACAACCATTTTCATTGACACTAAGCTTAACACATCTGGAATGAGCATTATTAAAACCGCAACTTGGGTGCCACACCATCAATCTGAAATTTACAAATATCTTTACCTTTTTACCTTATTATCCATCCGGAAAATATGCTTGGCAAATAATTTCTCTGCTAACCAAACAGGTACATCAGATTATTTTTGGACTTCAATGATAGAACGGAGGGAGAAGAAAATAGCATAATATAACTAACACAATAATCAGCCCTGATCAACACAACAATTTGAAGAAACCTTCCATAGACAATTATTTGTTTCGCTAAACACCCGAATCATCGGACTTCATCTTTGAGGGGGATCCACTGTCCGAACATTTTCAGCAGTCATCCCTTCAATTCGATCTTTGGTGATCTCCACGAAGTGACCCACTATTTCATGAAACCGCTTTAGCCCGGACAATGGGAGTATGATGGAGGACCGATCAGAGCCTGCCACCTTCAAATTTCACACCATTCCAGAAGAAATAAATTTACATTGATAATCTAAAGTAACATTCAATTTAATTATCGAAAGAGAAATGAAATCAATATTACAATACGGCCTTGGCTCACCTCAGATATCTTCAAGAAATGACCTCTGTTGTTGCTCCCAAGATCAAAGAAGAATCTCTTCTGATCAGCTCTGATCACCTTTGAAACCCCCATATTACCTATTTCATCTTGTGCTGGCAAATCAACTGATTGGTCCACATTCAGTTTGGAAGCAGGGGCAGTTTGGCTACTGTGACCAGATATGAAACCAGCCCCAACATCATCTGAAAGCCCCACAAGACGTTCGGGAAGTTCAGAACTTTGCTGTTTTGGTGCACATACAAGAAGTTGAAAGACGAAAGAAAACAGGGAGAAGTAAGGCCTAGGATAAAAGCAGCAAACATTTTTTTTAGAGGCAGAATAGGAATGGAGTTTATGCATGCAAATTCAAGGAAACCTGATTGGGCAATATGAAAAGTTGTGATGCTTCGTTAATCTCTGCCAATACATTCCTGAATGCTGCCCACCCTTCATCCCGTGAACTTCCAGCAGGAACAATAATGGTACTGCGGTTTCTACTAACAGATGCTTCAGACACCTGCAGAAATAAATTTATTAACACAATAAAATTTTGATGGAATGAATCATTTTGTAGCAATAGTTTATTGGTCAAACAATTTTCGTAGGGTGAATTTGAAGAAATAGGGGGTCTTTAATTCTTCTTGATGCACCACAAGTTCACAAGAGAAGAAAAAGATAATCCAAGGAATTATTCATAGAGAAACCGGACTTTTGCTTCATTCAAAGGGGAATTATTCTCCGTCTCCCAAAATATACAAGTGTGAAAATAAAAACATGCATAACCTCTCAATTTGATGTAAATCGGATGCAGCCAGATTCTTTTTGATGCATTTCGCCAAACATATAAAGGATGCAAACTTAGGATCAACTATTTGTATTCTTTTTTATCAGATACAGTAAAAAGATAATGTAACAAGAACATGGATGGGAAATATGACCAGAGGCAGAAATTTAGGAATATATAAGAAAAATAATATCAACGGATACCAGAGATGGGAGACAAAAAGTCAGAGCTGTAAAAAAAATGAAGATAGTAAAATTACACTACAAATTGCAAAAGTCTCAGCTTTCAAATAAAGTAGAAGATAAGTAAAACATGAACGTAGCAATGAACTCCAAGGCACTTCAAACCACTCTGCTATCAGAAATCGGTTAGCAACTCTAAAAACTTTCATGTTGGAGTAATAGCATACTAGCCAAGTATTAACAGTTCTTTGTGATCTGGGCTTGACTGGCTACCCCAGTTTCTTCCACTTCAAAAAGAATTCACCCTCAAATTTACAAGTCAATTCAATAAAGAATTAAATATTATTTTCAATCAAGATGAGATTCCAATTGATATTTTTTACAAACATTCGGTGGCTTAGTCCAATCAACATATAGAAGTAGCCTATTGGATTCTATAGAAATAGACAAAGCATAATCTCACAATAAGATTTAAAATAAACTAAGATTTCATATATCTTTTATACTACTTATAAAATCCTAAAAAAAAAAAAAAACTATCTTATCACAATCTTATAAAGATAATGATTAATTTTTTTTAATTATATATTGTTGGGTGTGCAAACAAAGTCTCAAAGTCCCACATTGGTTAGAAATGGGGAAGATCATGGGCATATAAGGATGGACATGTATCTTCATTGGTATGAGGCCTTTTGGGTATAACCCAAGAACAAATCCATGAGGGCTTAGGCCCAAAGTGGACAATATCATACCAATGTGGAGATAAGTGATGTCATAGGTTCCTTACAAGTGGTATCAGAGCCATGCCCCGGAGTTAGCCATGTGGATGAATCCTCGGAATACCGAACAAAAGGTGGTGAGCCCCGATCGTGATCCGTGAATGTGCTCGGTTAGACAGGCGGTGTGCTTCGGTCTTCATAGACGTGTCCTAATCCCAACACGGTGAAGAGGAGTTGGCCTGGGCTAGAGTGGACGGATGGATGATCGTTTGAGGGGAGGCTCGGTGGTCCTTTGTGGTCCTTTGTTCGAGGGGAGGATTGTTGGGTGTGCAAACAAAGTCCCAAAGTCCCACATTGGTTAGAAATGAGGAAGATCATGGGCATATAAGGATGGACATGTATCTTCATTGGTATGAGGCCTTTTGGGTATAACCCAAGAACAAATCCATGAGGGCTTAGGCCCAAAGTGGACAATATCATACCAATGTGGAGATAAGTGATGTCATAGGTTCCTTACATATACAATATTAATTAATCAAATATGTTGGGAATGAAATTACAAATGATAAGATATAATAAATAAATATGTGAGTGTTACAATTCTCCCCTCCTTATAAAAATTTCATCCTCGAAATTTGTACATGCCATTGTACTCAATTGCTAACATTTGAATTTAGTCACAACCTGTTTATTACTAATCCTCAATCGATGATACAACACTAGGCCTCCAACTAGTTGAGGGAATCCCTTACTTATAAAGGCATGCCCAAGATCCCTCCCAAGCATTGTGGGATACTACATCTCCACACTCCATCTAATCTCTCAAGGATCCAATATTGTGTTTATAATAGTTCTTAGCCCCTAGGCAAAGCTAAGCAGCCTCCATGGTAGATCTAGATTCTCCAACAATAAAGTCAAACTAACTTTGATATTGGCAGTTCTCAACAAACAAGTGTATTACCATTGATTCAAGGTAGTAAATAATTTGATAACAACATTAAAGTGGTAATAATTTGTTTCTCTCTATTTAATCACATAGATAACTTTGAGCAAACATAATGGAAAAATTGGGAAAAGACTTCAAACACGCAAGTTAATATGATGGTCAGAAACAACTTCAAGATACACAACTCCAGGGAACAAATTCTGGAAAACAGCATAAGCATGCACGAAGCACTGTGAGAAGATTCAAAGAGAGCAGAGAGTTTCAAGCACAACATGAAAAATTACAAAGGTCACTGTAATTGCATTTTTCAACTGAAACAGGTGAAGCAAATTGGGAATATAATTTGTAGCAAGTCTGAGCTCAGACAAGAAAATGTTGCAACGAGTACTATCTGAATAAAACTGTGGAATGCAGCATTGTGAAGAAAGGGGAAAATGATAAAGAACATGTGCTCTCTCTAGAGGAGTGAAAAGTTGAACCGGCATATTTCATCTCCTAAAAACAAGATACTTGCTCCCCTGTTTATGAAAGTTTAAGCACAGGAATTTCAGGTATGGCTTTGAGAAGAAATAAACAGAGACAAATGGACGCAAAGGGATAATATATTTTTGTGTAGTGTAGCCTATTGTCAACAATACATTTTTGTTAGTGGCCTTGACCACAAGCCCTTAATAGGTTCTAGAAAAACTGTAAAATGATGTATGAACATCCAACCAACAAGCAAAAAAAATATCGAAAGATACTTGGCATAGCTAAAAAACTAATCGACTGTGCAATTAATGTTCAATTATATAACTAACAATCACACTGTGGAAATGAAACATTAGAAAGAGCCAACTGTTGATCACACTCACATTTAGGACACTGGAAAACACTTTCATACTTTGAATAGTCATATAAACAATTCTTAGAAATCAAAACATGACATCAACAATATAGCATATGTAAATTGAAAAGTATAAATTTTGTTGAAAGGGTGGGGATTGCGTACCTTCAAGAAACGACCCCTCCTGTTTTCGCCAATGTCAAAGTAAAAAACCTGAATGAACAAAAGCAGTTAATAAAACATAAGAGTGAGAAAAGAATGAATGAAGGAAAGTTACCTTGGTGTCGAGCTGCAATTCCTTGCTGAAGAGCTCGTCATCGTCTGAGTTGACATAGTAATTAAAGAGATCAAGGAACCAAGAAATGCCCGAGAATGGAACAATGATAGTGGACCTAGTTGCTGAAGTCTTCTCAGAGATTTTCAAGTAACGCCCACGTGGGTTTTCTTTGAGATCGAAGTAAAATAGCTTATGCTCTACCTGCAATGTCTTGCATACAAGCTCCACGTGATTCCCTCCTCCTCCTCCACCGCCGCCAGAACCTCCACCGCCACCGCTTCCTCCTCCGCCGCCTGAATTCCCTTCCATTCTATTAAATATGAAATGACTCAATTTACTAAAAACTTATCTCCTTTCACTTGGAAACAAAAGTGGGTACGTGTGTTTGAAAGAATAAAAGGTAGATCTGAGAGGTAAATTGAACTGGGGTATCTGGCTTTTGGTGTTTGTGTTATTGTACCGCCGTGGTGATGATGGTAGTCAAGAAAGTGATGGTGGGTATTAGGGATAAAAGGAATTGACTCTCTATCTCTACTATTTTTTTTACTATATTATTTTTCTTCTCCTCTACCATATATTTAGTACAATGAAATACACTAGTGCCACTAATTCCCAAATTCTAAAATAAAGGCCCCAAGTTAATAAAACATAAAACGTCCCAACATTTTAACCTTTTCATCTTCTGAACCGACAGCATTTACTTACAAGCACTTTTAAGTTTTAACTGACTCAAAAGTCCAAGCTTTGTATGGCATCTAATCAATTAACTAACTTAACATGGAATCATCTTTGGACTTTGTGCCTTATTTTTTTTACTTGTAAAAACCATCACCGAAGTCAAAGCCAAACTCCTTAACCAGTACTACCTTTTTTTTGGTCTCATTGTATTCAAACCCAATTGCCAAATTTAACCAGACAGCTCTAAACTGCAAATACACCTTAAAGGGGCCTGAAAAAGAGGACTTTTATGAGCATAATAAGAGCCTTAAAGATGATTTGTTTACAAAAATTCTCTCTAATTATAGGCAAAACAATATCACTTCCTCTTTACTGATACACCAACGTTTCATCTGTACAAGTGCAGACCTAGTTAATTTGCTAAGGCTGTGCTCGAGCATCAAACACTTGTGTGGAGCCGTGGGTTAATCATCGTCAGAGGCCTTGATCAAGATAATCTCCACCTTAGTAGATTCATTGACTCCAGCTAGAAAGAATGGTGAAATTATTTGCACCCTAAATTTAATAAAATTGTTGACAGGTGATTTTCGTTTCAGGGGCAGTTTCGGGTAATGCTCTCGGGACAATCCTCCTCCAACCGTGAATTTATTTGATTATGGGGGACAAAAAACAAACTTGGCAAAAGACAAAACAACCACAAAATCGACAGGTGGGTTTTACGTGGTTCAGAAGAGCGAATCCAACCTACGTCCACGGGCACAAAGTGGGGTGTTGCTTTTTATTACCAAACCAAGCTCGGCCGACCTGTTTTCGAGGAGGATCTAAAGAAAAACCGAGATGTTTGCTCTCTTTGTAGCGTTTCTTACAAGTAATACTTAAATGAAATTTTTTCCAACCCTTACAAATGAGATCACCCTCCCCTTATATACTCAGGAAAATACGACATTGTTCCTCTGTTCCCATATCTCTATGACGTCAGCCACGCAGGTTTCCGGCGATTTGACGGGCTCTCTGCCCCAATTGCCTCGCCGAAAGCAAATCTGCCATCTGATTTCCTGTCAAATCACGTCGTTTTATACACTGCCATACTTTATCATTAATGATGACAGCCTGTGAAAATCTCAAGCGGCGATACATGTTAGGGGGAAAAGTCCAAACTATCCATGATCACACGTCGCGCTTCATGTGCACGGCCAAATCACGAGCTGAACTACTCAAACTGCTTCCATCCTGACCCAAAATATCCGAGTTCATCATCCCGATCCAGGAGAATAGAGGGTATCGAACCGAGCTACAGGCTTAAGTGTTCGGTCTAGGCTCCGATGTTGTCGATCTCTGAGACTTGAATCATACTGTGTCCTCTGGTCGGCCAGATCTGGGAAACTAGGTCCGAACACCATGCCTGGCTGAGGAGTAACCAATATCTTTTGAACATTCGTCCTTCCAAAAGGAGAAAATCCATTTCTGCCGCCGTACAGATCAAATACTTTGTCACAAAAAAACACCATCAACATCTGCCCCCTAGTTCTCGGTTTCAACGAGTTGACCGAGTTGATACCAGGAACTACAAAGTTGGAGGTGTACTGATCAACCAGTTGTTGGTCGGCTCCAGGAGTCATAGAGGAAACTACCTCGGCTACCGATCAGGTCGTCTCTTGGCATATCGTCATCCTCATGTACTCTGTCACCGAGTATTTTGACACCTATTCATGGGAAGATGCTCCGACCTCGTGCTGATGATGATCCATTCGGTGGGACGTAACCCAACCCCGAGCTAGCAGTACACATGGTCTCGGCGAGACGAATCCAGCCCCGAGCTGGTGGAATAAATAGTCTCGGCGGAACGAATCCAGCCCCGAGCTGGTGGAACAGAAGCCTCGGCAGAACGAATCCAGCCCCGAGCTGGTGGAACAAGAAGCCTCGGCTGCGGAACAAATCTAGCCCCGAGCTGGTGGAACAGAAGCCGGCAGAACGAATCCAGCCCCGAGCTGGTGGAATAGAAGAGAATTAATCATGAGGGAAGAATCACAATCTCTGAGGCTCCGTGGATCCCGGAGCAGGCATCCATTTGACGGACATCAGCAAAAACAAAAGGTGTAAGCAGGACAAGGTTAGCACATTGGAGGTGACTTAGCACATACTTCACACAGACCCAAAAAGGTAACAACGCGGGTGCCCCGAGGCAGCGTCCTGCCTAGTGCCTCTCAAAACACAATTCTGAACCTTATAATTCAGCATCCCGACTAGCCGGGCTACGGATCGGTGAGCGGCCAAAGCCATGAGGGCAGAAACCTCCCCGTGTTAAGTTTAATGCTTCTTGTTAACTGGCCATTAATAAGATTGATGTGGTAAACTTAAAATGAACTTGGAAAATGGATTTTAGGTTTCTGCTTTAGATTTAATAGCTCACGATCTCACATTAGGGCATGGTGACCCTTAGGTAGATTTCCTTCCAGGATACACATATACATGTCGGGCGGGGTAGCTACAATTGGAACTTGAACTTAATGAATTCATGTAACTTGGTTAACATAGACATATGATCAATTGGGTTATATTGGGTGTTTGCATCTGACCATCGGAAGAGGCTTTTGCATATCTTCGTGTTCCAGGTTAGCAAACTGATTTATTACACATATATAAGAGAATCAATTCATCATTAGAATAATATTATGTGGATTCATAACCCTAGATGTTTGTGTCTTTTGTTTATTTTCCTTATTATTTTCTTATGTGTTTTTATTTATTTATTTATTTAGCAAATCCACATTCAACCAACTAATCAAACAATCATTCACTTCTCCCTTTAATTAGATACATATAAATAAATAGTATCAATAATTAATAGCAACAATAGAAATCTAGTCCTCGTGGGATCAATATTTTTATACTACTTGAGCGATACATGCGCTTGCGTTACGTGTGTGTTTACCACCGATCAAGTTTTTGGCATCGTTTTCGGGGACTTATTTTTCTTGTGTTATTAATTTTGAAGCTATCTAATTTAATTGTATCTAATTTTCTTTATTTTTATCTGTAATTTTTATTTCTTTCTTTTATTTTTTCAGGTTGTTGAAATGGAACATTATGTTGGGTTTTTTGGGCGATGGGCGCAGAGGAAGCGCGGTTCGGGCGAAATCGTATTTTAAAACTTTTTCAAAATACCGAATAAATTTTTCAATATCTAATATGAATAATTTATTCATATTTCACCTAAACCTATTTATTCAATATCAAATATTAACATAAATAATGTTGAAATTTTGCAAAACAGTTACGAAAACCGTTTTTCCGCAAAATGACCTAAAATATTTTTTTAACCGAACCGACCACCCGAAACTTATGGAAACTGCCCAAGTCAGTTCCAATAGTGTCGGGGCAGTTCATGGTCTGCCCGAAAAGTGATGGATTCACTGTTTGGACATCTGTCACCCGATTGGCTCAAAATCCACCCGGTAACGCCGTTTTTGGCCGTTTTCGCTTATTTCAAGTCGGAAACACTTTCCGGCAATTGTTCCAACTCCCAAAACAAATCCAATACATTCATAACACATCAAATACATCCCAGAATTTCCAATTTTACATAATCTGATCAGTAAACCGAAATTCCTTATTTTTCATGCTTCAAATCCAAAATTTCAAGACTAAATCAATTAATCTCAACACCAATTGAGTCTCACCACACATGAGCAACCCAAGAAAAATTTTAGGCTATTTAGAGTGGATCAAAAACTCTAGAATGGCAATCATCAACAATTGATCAAATTTGGCCTAATATCACAATAATATTCACCAAATACACTTCACACATGCACTAACTCTTCCAATTCACCATCCACAACCAAAAGCCCCAAAAATTTTAGATTTGAGGAACCCTAGAACATTTATAAATCATGAAGAAACAATAAATCAAGATTTCCAAGCTTAAGATTTTGAAGACTTACCTTAAATCCACTTAAACCTTAACATTTTCTTTGATTTTTCCTCAAAATCCATGGATTCTTCAAAATAGTTTGTAACCCATTTTCAAGGAGCTTATTTGGCAGTGAAGAAGTGAGCAAGAGAGAGAAAATCAAATCCTCTAAATGTTGTTTGTGTTAATCGAAACATATATAAAAAGAAGGGCAATTTTATCATTTCTTTATTTAACAATTAAATCATTAATTAGGCTTTAGGTGGACCAATCAAATTGTCACACCTTTTACTTAATTAATACATGCCAAGTGTCCAAATAATAATTGGAAAAATCCATAACATTTATGGAAAAGTTTGACTAATTAATTTTTGAAATATTTAACAATTAAATATTCAAAAATCAATTAATGTATTATTATTATATATGTATTTTTATTTACAATAAATAAAAAATACATATATTTATGGCATGTGTCAAAATCTCATTTGACGAATAATTAATGTGTATCTAATTGTATTATGTATCAAATATAAATACACAATAATTATTAGTGGACAAAATCCTCTAATGCATGTGTTATCATTTAATAATTAAACGATCTGGATTAACTCATTTAATCCGATGAAGTATTATGAATAATCCGTATTATTCATATCGCGTTGCCCAAGTGCTCAACGAGTACACTTCATATTGTGGGACTCTCTAAGTTTATGTTTATCTGTCACGAAATCCAATTTCGTGTCCATAATCCACCCACTCATGGATTATGACGACCACAAATAATCTCGTTAAACTATGCAAGACGAGGTCATAGCATACATATAATCCCTTCGTCACAGGCCATCCGTATTATACCTAGGATATAGATCAGAACGTCAAATCTGTTCGGTATAATACAGTCGACTTTAAATTTATGATCTCGAAATAACACTCGGAACGGATTTCCGAAGTTATACCACGACCATAGATTTACTAGATCACAAACATGTGCTGGATGCCTATGTCATGTACACAGGACTGACGAATCCTATCTTGATATGCACATGATATAATGAGCATCAGTCCACCCAACGAACAGGCGGAGGTCTGATCATGACTAGATCATTGACATGACTGCCATCAAAGTGTGGAGGATAGCTCATATATCCACAGTGATATCTCAAGTCGAAGGACCACTATGCTCGCTCAACTCAAGAAGGTTCCTATTGACGTTGGTGTACCATCTATTAGGAAACCTTCTATGAGTCGTTCAGTGTCTTATCAAATAAACACCTACATGTCTATACGATTCTCCCGAGACTCATGGTTCACTGGGATAAACCATCGGACCAAGTCACGATATACGACATGTACTGTCTCAACGGATTTTACTAACCGACCCGTGTTAGCAAATCTTGACCAGAAACTTTATTTAAGGATATACAACTAATAGTGCGCTTCCCAATGTCAATTACAAACTGCGTTGTAACTATGCACTATACTGTAAATCATAGGGTCTTTGTCTAATATACACGTATCACTGAACCAGATTCAGTTTCGATCTAATCGTAATCATATCGAATAAGTGTATAAAAGACAAGGGTGCTACCACTAAATTAGTAATATTATGGAAAATTGAATCGTTGAACCACAAATTGACCCTATCATTTCCAAAATAAAATGGTCTGATAATGATCGTGGTAAGAAGCGTCGGATAAATCTAGATCTTAACCTTAATTTTCTTTTTAGTTGTAGAATTTCAGCTAATCAGGTACGGTATTCTAAACTTTTCTTCTACTTTTTAGATATTGGGGACAATGTCTCAATTAGGTTTGGAGGAGGGGAATAGTTGACTAGTATCTTATTTTTTTTTATTTTTTGTTGTGTTGTTTTTATTTGATTTTTAGTCAAAAATTTAAAAAAAATGAAAAAAATAAAAAATATTTTGTGTTTTTAACTTGACTAACCAGGTGGAATTGTGTTTGAGATAGCTGTGTAAGGAATTTCCACTCCTGAGACGTAGCTCAACCTATTTCATAACAAGTTAAATTTTGTTTATTTCCTTTTGAATTATTTAATTTGTGAATTCTCCATAAAACTGATTAAATTGGATCTTCATATGCTCAGTTGACAGATATTATCAACATGCATGGTAATATACAAACATGAGTTGTAAGTGAAAAGTTTGTAATATTCAGTGCTCTAGTTTAATTGAATGAAATATCTAAAAAAAACAATGGAATTAAAAAAAATAATGTGTATATTTATAAAAAAAAATCTGAGATCCAAGTAATTAAGTCCGTATGGGTGTTTTAACACCTAATGCCCTAAAGCCAACTGGCTTGGAGTCACTCACCCAAAGCTCGCTACATGGATTGAAGATGTTAATAAAAAACAAAAAAAGACATACGAGATCTGAGTAATTAAGTCTGTAGGGGTGTCTTAACACTTAGTGCCATAAAACCAACTGGTTTGGGAGTCACTGTCACAAAGCTCGCTATATGGATTAAAGATGTTATAAAAAAAAATTAAATAAAATTAAAATTTTCATTTCTAAAAATGTGTAAATTCTGATATAACTTTAGGACAAAAATATTACTCTCTTTTCAACTACACTTATGAATATTATGGGTACAATAATTTGATTAATACCTTGTTGGTTGTGTATATAGAGAATGATAAAAATAATCGGAGGATTTACCTATTTGGTAATTCAGAAAGAAAGAAAATAACTACTAACTTGAATAAGATTTTCATTTGTTTGGTCACTAACTTGTTTGATCTTTTTGCTTTTGTGTGCAGTTGAAGTTTGTGGGTATCGTCGCTGTAAGCCCTCACGAGACTATAACTCGTCCACTAGGGACACCTAGAGGTTTAAAGGCTTGTTGCATATGCTAAATGCAATCGTGATCCCTACGAAAGTGGCTTTATTTAATTTTATTTTTAAAGTTGTTTACTGTATTTTATTTTATTGTTTTGCTTGAGGACTAGTAAAATGTTAGGTTTGGGGGTGTGATGAGCGGAAAATATATCAATATTTACTGCCCATTTAACCTAATATTTTATATAGTTTCCCAAGTTTTACGAACGTTTTGATGTGTTTTTCTTTATTTTGCAGATAAAATAAAATCAGGACTCAATGGAATCATTCAGGATGAAATATGGAACAAATAAGGGCAAAAAATGGACTTGACATTTGGATTTTAGAGGTTGAAAACTTGAAATGGTGTTCTAACGAAGTAAAATTTCGGAAATTTCAACTTTGCGTAATTTTCGTATTTTGGCCATAACTTTCTACTCCGATATCGGATTGAGGTGATTCAAGTTCTAGATTAAATAAGACTTAAAGATATACAACTTTGACGTTCATAATAATTTCTAATTATGAAGTAATCATGACCGAAATGGAAAAAATATCTGGAAGTGTGTTATGTGTAATTATTAAAGTCATTTTCAAAACAAATAAAATAAAATAAAATAAAAATTGTCAAACTTCCATCAAACATGCTTGCATATTTGTTGGAGGATTTGATGCCATATTTTTTGCCATGTTTGGTGGAGAAATTTGTGGAGAAGTTGGTGGAGGAAAATTTTTGCCTATAGATACCAAGTTATTTCATTTGTAAATTTCATACTTTCCTTAGTTTCTTAATAAGGAATTAAGGATTGTATCTTGCGTGTTTTATTTAGTAGTTTTGTAATGTGTTATTCTTATTTTTAGTAATAATTGTTTGTTTGTTTTTACTTTCTTTTATGTTTAATAGTTAATTTCCGCTGGGGGAAGGGTGAAACCTTTAATATGATAAGGTAGATTAATCTCACTTATTTTATAATATGGAAATTGTAATTTAAAATGGATTAACGTTGATACCCTCTTATGGTTGGTTTTATTTATTTGACATAATGTGACATCGCCTATATGGTCGGTCTTTAGGTGACAAATGATTACTGCTTATATGGCTGGTTTATGGACAAATAATAACACCGCCTTTATGGCTGGTTGACTTAAATGGATAACACTGACAATTTCTATATTATAATAAAGTGAGATTTCTACATTCGAAATATTAAAGGTGGATCCCCTAACCCCAACATTTTATTTTTATTCTAGGGAAGTGATGAAGCACAATATTCATGAGTTTTATAATTGATTTAATTTTTTTATGTATGGTGTTTTGGCTTGTTTATTGAATCTTAAGCTTAATGCTTCTTGTTAACTGGCCATTAATAAGATTGATGTGGTAAACTTAAAATGAACCTGGAAAATGGATTTTAGGTTTCAGCCTTAGATTCAATAGCTCACGATATCACCTTATGGCATGGTGACCCTTAGGTAGATTTCCTTATAGGATAGACATATATCTGTCGGGCGGGGGTAGCCACAATTTGAACTTGAACTTAATAAATTCAGGTAACTTGGTTAACATAGACATATGATTAATTGAGTTATATTGGGTGTTTGCATCTGACCATCAGAATAAGCTTTTGCATATCTTCGTGTTCCAGGTTAGTATACTGATTTATTACACATATATAAGAGAATCAATTCATCATTAGAATAATATTGTGTGGATTCACAACCCTAGATGTTTGTGTCTTTTGTTTATTTTCCTTAGTATTTTCTTTTGTGTTTTTATTTATTTATTTATTTATTTAGAAAATCCACATTCAACCAACCAATCAAGCAATCATTCCCTTCTCCCTTTAATTAGATACATGTAAATAAATAGTATCAATAATTTATAACAACAATAGAAATTAAGTTCTCGTGTGATCGATATTTTTATACTACTTGAGCGATACGTGTGCTTGCGTTACGTGTGTGTTTACCACTGATCAGTAGCGCACAGGTCTGACTCTTTTTTTTTTCATTGTTTTATTTCATTTTCCTTCAGCTCACTGGAAAGTGAGCTGGATGAATTAGGGTCTATTATCCTAATTTCTTCCGACTCTCCCTAAACACTTCAAAAACACCCAAAATTAATTTTTAACATCAAAACCAACATCAACACATGTTATAGAATAAAAATCAAGTTTTTCAAATATCAAATATTTTTACAAAAACATAACTTTATTCTAAATATGCATTTGCGTAAATTTTAAATCCAATACACAAACCAAATTAGAATCCCAATAAAAAATATATCGTGAACAATTCTAGGTCACCCAAAGGTGGTCAAGTGATTCTAGAATGGTAGTCATAGCTCTAAGCTTTAATCTAGAGTTCTAAACTCTAATTAATTGTTCCATGTCCAATATGAACATCTTTGACCTAATTCATAAGCATGTTGTGTTTATACTTCTAAAATATCATAACACAATTGATTAGCCTTATTTCAACATTAAGCTATGTGATCATGCATCTAATACACAAATGAACATAGCTTAGGAGAAGATCAAACATTATCTAGTAAGCTTGATGCAAGATCCAATCTACTTCTCATTGTTGAAATTGTTGGAGAACCTCCAAGGTGTGCAAGCTTGACTTCAAGATCCAATCTTGTTTACAATGCTACCAAGCTTCACTTCAAGATCCAATCTTGATTTCTCCTAGATGAAATGTTGTAGAGACCTCACAAGCTTCTCTAAACACTTCTCTAACTTAGGCTAATCCCTATTGCTTATGCTTATAGTTGTTCTTGTACTTGTAATTAAAATTTTCTTTAAGCTTGTTATTTATAGCAAAACTTAGGTAATTTTTAATTAATAAAAGTGGTAATCAACTTTTAAGTGGGCTTAATCCAATTTTTCCAAATATGTATAATTAGGTGTGACTAATCTTCATTGTCTCCCACTTTAATTTAATCCAATTAAATCAAGAAAAGGATTAAGAAATGAATTAGTTAAATGTTTTCCACATTGATTTGATCCAATTAAATCAAGCCAAAGCCACCTATTATTACATACTTACAATTATCATAATATCCTCAAATGGTATAGATAATTATAATTTTACAATTAAGCCCTTGTGTAATTATTGAATTAATCCAATTAATCCACTTAGGTCAAAGTAAATAATAAATATTATCCAATAACACTTGATTATCTTAGTTGATAATAATAATAATATCGAATATTATCTTTTATAAAAAATAATCGGCTACCCAAGAGCTCAACGAGTACACTTCATATTGGGACTCTCTAAGTTCAGACACGTTCGTCATATAAGTCTAGCTAATATGTACGCGATTCGACCACCTCTGAATTCGCGAAGAACACGAACGACCTTTCTGAACTATACAAATCGAGGTCATCATATATGTTTAACAATCCCTCCGTCGTAGGCTATCTGAGTTGTGCTTAGGAAACATAGAATACACCGTCAAGTTTCCAAGGCGCACATCTCTTGTCGACATGTCCACGATTCTTTACAACTGATGCGATCCACACTAGGTGATCGGCTTTGGCCAAAGTCTTTAAGAGTCATGACCTTACTTACATGGATACCTAAACCCCTTATGGTACACATACGGGCCGATGGATCCTATCTTGCTTCGCACTTGATTACTGAGTGCATTGGTCCACACCCAACGAACATCTAGAGGCCAGACCATGAAAGGTTTCTGACATACATGGCATCAAAGTGTGGAGGTTCTCACACAAAATCAATGTTATCCTATAGTCAAAGGATTACATATGCTACTCGACTCCAACTATTAATAAACGTTTGTGAGTCATTCAGTATTTGTTTCAACGAATACCCACATGTCTATATAAGTTTCCAAAACTCATGGTACATCGGGTTAAACCATTGGAACACCAATTCCAATATACGACATGTGCTAGTCTTCTAGGTTATAGGAATTCGACCGTATTTCAAAACCAACGACTAAGAATATTTACTTTAAGAATAGTTTACACCTAGTGTTGAAACTATTCTAAGGTCTATGTCATTCTTAGCATATCTATATATCAATCTAATACACATAATGACAATACCATTAATGAGGTATAAAATGAAAAATGTAGTTATTTTATTAATAAATAATAAAATATACAATTCGGATTGGCACTCCAAGCACCAAATCCATCAGTGCTAGGTTCCTACGGAGTATGAGCATTGTTACCCCCAAGTTACGAAACTGATGTGATTTTCTTATGTTTTAAATCATGTTATTTTACCACGTTATATATTTATGAGAAATTGAAGCAATACGCAAGTGGGTTTCAAGTTATGGGTTTTTACGGAAATAGATTTGATTTACTGTATTTACTTCATGTAAAAGATATTTATATTTTAACTAAATTTTTAAAACTCATGTTTTTAGGATGTTTACAGTATTCACTCACTGACTATTCTAAAACACTCATCCTCCTACCACTCCAGATCTATTTACAGGATTCTCGGAGGATGAGTTCGTGAAACTGGATACTGTTTTACAGTCACTAGGGTGTCATGTGTCCATCTAGTTGGGTACATTGTGCATTTTATAGGCATGGTTAGGTCATGAGGAATTATATGTTAAGTTGTCAATATAAGCATAATCATATATATATATATATATATATATATATATAATTAAGTTTCATGTTTATGTCATATAGTTGGGTACATAGCCCTTATGTGTGTTATGCATGGATCACATGTTATGATGTTAAGTGTAATTAGTACAGAAGTTGAGGGTAATAGGGTAATCTATCACATGTCGGTAACATCTCCGAAAAGGAAGATGTTACAATATATTTTCAGTTCGTTGACTCTTGAGCTAAAAAGGCAATATGTTGATATGTCTTATACGTATAACATGATTACTCGTTTGCGAGAGTTTTTTATGAATCAAAAGTAAATTTTGGTTTATAGAGTATTAGTATAACTATTCCAATCTAGATTAAAAGAGGGCCAACAAGTCAATCCACATGTGCTTCATATGATCGATTTAATCGAGCAATTAAGGTGATTTGATTTCCCTTTCAATAATACTCTTGGCCAAAGTTTAATTCTCAGTTCACTTACATGATCTTTCAACCAATTTGTGTTGATTTTTAATATGTAAGGGATTCACTGCTCTTACAATGAGTTGCATATGATATTTCAGACTGCGGAGGATGATATAACAAAGGGAGTGCCGACTCTCGTCGCGAAACCCACTTCTCTTTATGCTTATTTTCAATCCAAAAGGAAAAAGAAAAAGAAGGGAAATAAGAGTGGTTCATATATTACTCCTCATGGTAAGGTAGGGAAGCCCAAACCTAAAAGAGCTATCGAAGATAAATACCACCCTTGCGGTAAGATCGGGCTTTGGAAGAGGAATTGCCCGAACTACCTTACTTGGATCAGAAGAGAGAGCCTTCACATCATGTATGTTTATTTTCCTGTTATTGATATCTCGTTGGCTTGTGAAGCCATGATTTCTAGTTAAATTTTCAATTCTACTTGTCTCGGAGAGATGTTCGGTGTTCCAATTTCTTATGTATTTTCTGTTAGACAATTATGACCCATAGCGCACTATTTGTAAAAGACATTGTGGTTTTTGTACAAATTAACTATGTGGCAAATGAAATTGCTATTTTATCATTTTATAATTAGATTACTTGAGTATATAAATGATAAAAGTCCTTATGATTAGTTCCAGATTATTAGATATGAGACAATATCAATCCACTAAGATTTAAACATTAAATATCCATAGTCGTAGTATTATCGAGACTAGACATCGATAAAGCGGAATAGACTAGTATTGCACTTGTGCGCGTTGTGGGAGCATAACGGCATAGTTCTCATAAATTTAAGTATTGGATACTTATGCAAGTGTGCTAAGAGGTTGTGTTTACCGATGGTACGGGAACAGCTTCGCTCTGGATAGACCCCGCGGAATCTCATTGGTAGTATGACTATGTGTCTATGAGAATCTGCATCAGGGTAGGTGTATTTGGTCTTAATCTGAGACTTGCATCGCTAGTACTTGGGACAATCAATACACATTGGTTTTGGTCGTCCGGGACTTTAACAGTTGATTGTGATCTGATATATGCTTCGTACGGGGCAGACACTATTCCAGCTCCAGGCCTTGCATGTGACATTCGATACTGGATCGCAATACGCAATACTACGTATACTACGCCTGACAAAGATTATATATTCCTTAAAGAATATTTCTGGAGAATTGGGTAGGCACGACACTTTGCTAGAAGCCAACCATGTCTTGTAAATCAGTAAGAACGTGGTACCGGGTGCGCACGTGTTCGGATAGTCTGACGATCGGAATTATTGCCAACATATCCAGGGATCTCATGGGTCACTTCCCGAAGATTCACCGATAACGTATGACTCGAACAGAATTAATCTGGGATTAATTATGAGAGAGAGAAATTTAATCTAGGATTAATTGTGGAAAGAATTTATCTGGGATAAAATTCAAATAGAAGAGGGAGATCGATTAATTTAGAATTAATCGGTTAAATAATATATTTGATATATTAAATGAAATTAGATTTCATAACAGAATTAAAATTGAATTTTAATTCGGGCGAACGAATTAATTTAGAATTAATTCGTAAGCGACTTTAATATTTAATTAACGTCACAACAGAAAATTCGTTAATTCGGAATTAATGAACCCGAGCCCGAAATATGTTTGCGGGCCCACTCGGATTTTGAATCAAGCGGGGCCCACCACAAGTCACATCACCTAGTCAATTTTATCAAACTTTTACTTGATGGAAGTTGTTAGTTGTTGGTGATGGCTTGTAAAACACTCATCTTTGCAAAGGTGAATGACTTTTACCAAATATTGGATTTGGTATATAAATTTTTGGTTTTGGAAAATCATTTACACTTCACACTTTTTCATTCCCTTTTCTTCTCTCTTCACCGTGAAACTCTCTCTCTCTTTGCTCTCCAAATTTCCGTGAGTTACATACATCAAGGGAAGAATTTTGTTGCAATATTTCTTCCATAGCTAGCACTTAAAGGAGTCTACAAATGTGATAGGGAAACATCCCTTGAGTTTGGAATTCAAAACAACAAAGTTTGGAGCTAAACATACAATCAAAGAGAGCTTGGAGCACTACACAAAGCTTGGAAAATTTTTGTTATTCACTACATCCACTAACCGATCGTTGTAAGTATTCTTCTGCATTCTTACTTCGAGTATTCACATGTTTTATGCTTAATTGATCTTGAAATTATTCTTAGAGAACCCAACAATGGTATCATAGCCAATTTAAGCATAAAATGAACTTAGGGTTTATATACTTTAATTTGAGATTTTTGTGGTTTGAGCATGATTTTTTCAAATTGATAGTTTGGTTGAGCTTGGATGATGTTAAATTAGATTTGTGCATCTTAGGAATTGAGAAAATGAATTGGATAAATTTTCCCCTAATTCCATATGCTTGGCCGAATATGAGGACCCTTTGTAGCTTATGGTAATTTTGATTTTTTAGGCCATTGGATGTGTTTAAAATACATGGATATATTGATTTGTGATTTAATTGGATTGAAATCAAAATTGATGAAAAAAATATCATATTGCCGTGAGCCTTGGAAGCATGTTGGAGTTTGATTTTGCTTCAATAATATTGGACATGTATTGAAAATGATTAAGCATGATTAATTAATGAAATTTGTATTTTGGAAATGTTAATTTAAATAATTAATTATGGCTATACACTTTAATTAAATAAATTATGATATTTGGAATATTGGAATTTAATTAATTAGGCTTTAATTTAGAATTGGGCTAAAATGTTATATTTGGGCCTTATGGGCTTGGTTGGGCCAAGTTGGTTTAGGACAATTGGATTGGATCCAAATTGAACCTAAAACCATTCCATAAAGTCCAAATATAATTAATGGGCCTTTTAAATTTAATTGGGCCTAATGGGCCAAAATTAATTTTATGGCAAATAGGCTGATTCCTTTATTGGGCCTTGGCATTTGGGTTTGACCCATATTGGCCAAAGCCCATGCCTTATGAATTAATTAAAAGCCCATTGGACTTTAATTAAACCGACATTGGATGTTAATTGGGCCTTGAGACCCATTAAGATTAGATTTAGAATCTAAGTCGTAAATGCACATTAAAAGTGTAATTATTTAATTTGGAATTAAATAAGAATTAGTATTGAATACAAATTAAATTGGATTTAAAATTGTAGTTCGGTATAATTCAAGAATACGCACTTTGAGTACTTATTCTTAAAACGAGTTGGACTTGCATTGTTTGAACATTGGATGATCACTTAATTCAAAGATTAATTAATTGGATTAGATTGATTAAATAACATGCTTTGTGTGAATACATGAATGTTTTGTATGAATAATGTATATCAGATGGATATTATATGGGTGAGGGCAATTTTGGAAATTGTTGTAATAAATTTAGAATTTATTAAATTGGACCTGCGTGTCCAGCCTTTATCTCTTGACTCTGTGTAATTCTCTTCTCACCAATTCTCCTCAATGTAATAAGGTTTCTTTATTGTATTATGTAATTGGGTAGAAGTTAGAATATTGTTAGCCGGGGAGAGGAAAGTGAGTGATTTGTTCTAGGAATAATTTGTGAGATATCCATCCGCATATCATTATTATTTTATTTATCGCGCCTTATTATGCTTTTAGAATGCATGCTTAAAGGTGTATGATGAGACCTAATCAAAGATAATAAATTGGTTGCCAATTTACGCGAAAAACCCTCAATCAAATATTAAGCGTTTTCCTTCTATTGAGTGATTCATTCTCAAGATCCAAGATTGTCATTGGTTTGTTGGCCAAAGTCAAGACCTTTGTCCATCGCAGATGTGTTTGAATCATGAAAGCTTTATTCCATATCGCATGTCTTGGGCAAGTTGTGATTTGTTGGCCAAAGTCAATATCACTTCTTGTTCATCGACATTGATTACGAAGCTTTCCAAAGTCAATGGTCCCGCTTAACTGGAATCATTAAGCTTGTTGAGCCAAAGCCAAGGCTTAGTTGATCCATAGGAAAATGTTAGGAAAATATATTGGATATATTGGCATATATATTTTATATATGTTTCGGACTTGGAGGTCCACTTACCGGATCTAGGAGTTGGATGAGATCCAATTGATCTTAGAGATCTACCTAGTTAAATATCATACAGCTTGTTGGCCAAAGTCAAGGTTGTGTTTTATTTAACGGGATCCTAGCCCACTAGGAAACTAGGTTTCCCGAGTACTCAACAGAGGGTTAGAGACTCGCTGAAAAATAGTGGGATACCTGTAGGAACACAGAAACTGGGCGACGCTTTTCTGTCCTAGGCTCGCGGCCTAGTTGGGAGTACAGAGTAGCCACGGGGGACTAAATCGGAGAGTAATGGAGTCGCCACCCGGTGTGAACCGGGAAAATGAGATTTAAGGCCGCACTCACCCCTCGCAAGGGAAGACCTCAAACCGTTGGGTTCGGAATGGTCCCTTACTTATGTCACTTGTAATAAAAGGATTTATGTGATAATTTAACCAGGCTTAAATAACATTTATTTCCAAAGATATCATGCTTCTAAATTCATATGCATACATCAACAAGTTCATCACAACATGCAACATCACATGGCAATCTCATGAATATATTTCAATCCTATGATATGGAAAACTAAGAAAAACATAATCATGCTTGAGTATTATCTCATGAACCTATTAACCAAATAACATGCTAACAGCCTAATCATGCTTGAATACAAAAAATACAGTTGGCTATATAACACAAGAGAGATCAACCAAGAGGCAATTATACATGAATATGATAAGACAGACTCAGTTCAGTGTGTGCGCGTTCGTGTAGCGTTCGTAAACGCGTTCGAACGGTAAACAGAAGGTTCGCGTTCGTATGGCGTTTGATAACGCGTTCGAACGGAAATGAAACAGAATGCTCGCGTTCGTATGGCGTTTGATAACGCGTTCGAACGTAAATGAAACAGAATGCTCGCGTTCGTATGGCGTTTGATAACGCGTTCGAACGGAAATGAAACAGAATGCTCACGTTTGTATGGCGTTCGTAAACGCGTTCGAACGGAAATGAGACCTGATGCATGATAAGGCAAAAATGCATGCGCTTTCGAGTTGCGTTCGTAAACGCGTTCGAACGGGAACAGACCTGATGCATGAAATGAGACGCAATACATAAACAATAAAATAAAGGGGCGCGGCGAAGTACTGCCGTAAATGTGGCCTTTTGGGGGCTCTTGATCTCTCAAAGAGAAGACCTTTAGACCATCATTCTAAGCCCATGCGCGTCACATCACATCATGCATAAATAGAACCAATCATATCAACCAAGTATGCCCGATTGAACACATCTTACATCCAATCCGAACACACATCAACCGGCGCGGCAAAGCATCGTGGTAACGGGTCTTAACCCCTCCCATAAGGGATCTTTCATTCCACTTACTAAGCCCATGCGCTTGATTGAACCATGCATAAAAGATAAACTCAATAATATCAAACTAAAAATGCCCGATTGAACGTATCTCGCATCCAACCGAACACACATCAACCGGCGCGGCGAAGTAGTGTCACAAAGGTGGCCTTTTCGGCTCTTTGTCTCCCAAATGGAGGACCTTTGGACTTACTCACTAAGCCCATGCGCTTGATTGAATCATACATAAATAAACAACGTATTGAATTCAAGTAAAGAAAACTAAATAAACAAAAGCAACACAACACAAAAGAAAGATGGTGCCGTTTACCCAAGCGGTACGTGGAGTTGTGGCCCGAGTACAGATCATATTACCGTCCATTCGGAATCGGCTATGAAATTTATGTCCGGGTTTCCATCCGATATACCGCGAGAGTTGACACATCTCTCATTCATCCAATACCCACAACATATTACATCTCATAATTCATGCATATTTATCTACTCAAAGACCACAACATGCATCCATAAACGACTCTCATGCGAATAGAATTCAATAATAATAAATAAATAAAACGAATATAAACTAATGAAAAGGTACCCTCAGGTCTAACCTTTTAAATCACCTCTCGGATGTACGGTACACGATCGTCGGAAGGGTGGATGCTCCGCAACTCTCCCAGTTCACTGGTTCACTGTTCTCGTTCGTTGTCTTTACTGTTTTGAGTCGTCGTTCTCCGTTTTTTGCTATTGTTTCCTTGTGGTTTCGCTGCCGTTTCCTCTTTATCTTTTGCTTCCTGTTTTTGGGTGTCTTCTTCCTGTAATTTTTTATGTGTGTTGTGTATGAGTTAGGGACTAGCTAGTAGCTAAGGACTAGGGTCTAGAAACTAGGGTTGAGAAGGTTGGTGAAATGTTCTTTTTATAGGCAAAAGGGTTAGGCTAATTTAAAGAGGGATTTGATTTGGTGTTGGATAAGGGAAGCAAGAGATTTGATTTGGTTTGGATTAGGAATACAATATTTTACGTTTGGGAATAATCTTATTAGATTGGGAATATAATTGGTTGATTGATTTTAACTTGGTATGATTATATTTTGATTTAGTGTGTGATTTGTTTAATTTAGGCATGATTTTAGTTTAAGTTGGTAATTGTTTATTTTATGTTTGGTATATGTTTTATTTAATCATTTAATTATTTAGTTATTATATTATTTAGTTAATGTTTTAATTAATATCTATTTATTTAAATTGGGATGTGTTTTATGGGCTTTGGGGGGCTAATTGGGCTGGATGTGAGGCTAGCAGCAAAACCAGAATTACCGACACCGTTCGAACGCTTCCTCGAATGCGGCACGAACGCCCGCAATCCGTTTGACGTTCGAACGTAAACACGAACGCAGCACGAACGAAAACAGTGAACCTTGTTTATTCTGAATTTCCCCTTCCGATGTCCGTTTCCCGTGACCTCCGTGACTTAAAAAGGTAGTGTCTCCAAAATGAGACTCATCATAGGGACTTACGTGTAAAAATGCAGTGCCTACAAGACCAGTATTGAATTTTCAATTTCGTTCAAATACTTGCCAAATACGCGCTTTCAAATTATTTCATCATTTTAAATATTTATTAGTTGGACTAATATTCTATTATTTTTCTTGTAATAGTTGGACTGTACCCATAATCTTTGATTGAATAGTTAGACTATTGCAATCAAGATTACTGGAAAGAACAGCGTTAGAGACATCGTCATAGGCGAAAATGTCTTTAATGGCGCAAACTTTCCCGACTGGGAAATGAATCTCAGGATTTTCTTGGGATCTGAGAAGTTGCTCTATACAATAGAGAGACCTCTCGGGCCTAAGCCCGGAAATGAGCAGCTGCTTGAGCTTGAGCTTTGGAAAACTCACAGCGATGACAACTCAACTGCTCAATCTGTTATGCTAGTTGCGATGACTCCACAATTCCGTCGTCAAAATAAGGGATTGGATCCTTATGAAATGATGGTGAAATTGTATGAGCTTCATTGATCTAACCTTAGATCGCAGAAGTATGAGTTGCAGAAGAAGCTCTTTCGCGCTCGCATGTCAGATGGTACATCTGTTGAGCACCATGTGTCGCAGATGATTGCTGACATCGAACAGCTGGGACAGCTGGGCATAGTCTTCGAGGCTGAGACTTCTATAGATTTGATCTTACAGTCTCTTCCTGATAGCTGAAGCGGGTTCATCATGAACTACAATATGATGAACCAAGATCATACTCTTGGAGAGTTGATGTCAATGTTGCGTGAAGCAGAAAAAGAGATTTTGAAGGGCAAAAAGCGCGAGGCGCACTTCGCTTCAACATCTCACTCTGCCAAAGGCTTGGTCGAAGACTACTAGAGGTGTAAAGAAGAAGAAGAAGAAGAAGGGCAAGGCCAAATCGTCAAAGTCTTCTAGGAAGGCAAATGAAAAATCCCAAGATGTATGCCTGCAGTGTGGCAAACGGGGTCACTGGAAGCGTGACTGCCGTGAGTACAAGGCGCAAATGAAGGAAATCAAAGCGGGCAAGGCACCAGCTTCAGATATGTTTGTTATAGAAATAAACATGTCTACTACTAGTTTTAATGAAGCACAAGTCTAAAGAGACTCGTATACACATGTAGATGTTCATAGTGGATGAACACTGAACGACTCACCGAATATTCCTAATAGATGGTACACTAATGTCATCATTAAAAATATTCTCGAGTCGATAGCATATTGGTCATTTGACTTGAGATACCACACTGAGTATATGATTTATCATCCATTCATTGATGGCAGTCACGTCACTGACCTTTCTAGGTCAAACTTACATATGTTCATTTAGTGTGAACTGATACTCAGGATACTCGGTATTTTATCCAGATAGGATCCATCAGTCATGTGTACAGGATTTATGTATCCACTTCATGAGATTGTGATTCTTTAAATCCATGACAGTGTTACACTGCGGATACGAGTTTCGAGTGCTTTTAAGAGATCACAGATCTATACGTCGACAGGATTATACCTTAGGAGATTTGACGTTAATATTTGTATCTCAGGGATAATCCTGATATCTATGACAGATGAATTATACGTATGTGAGGATCTTGACTTGTATAGTTCAGCGAGAATATTTACGGTTATCATAATTTACGAGTGAGTTAATTATAGACACAAAATTGGCTTCTGTGACATAAATACCTAAACTTAGAGAATTTCACATAATGAAATATACTTGTATAGCACTAGGGCAACTAATTATGAATAATATTGTTTATTCATAAATTGTTTAACGTTAAACAAAAATACACATGCATGTGGATAGTTCAGTCTTTTCTAAAATTTAAATGTATATGTATTTGATACATAATTTGATTATATACACATTAATTAATTATCAAATGAGATTTATACACATGTTATTCTTATATGTATTTTGTCATTTAGTTTAAATGATATATATATATATATATAATATATATATATATATATATATATTAATTTTTAATATGTTAAAGGTTAATTAATTAATTTTGCTTATGTATATGTTATAATGGTTATAACGTATGGTTAAACATGATTATGTTAGGAACAAATGACATGGATTAGATTAAAGATAATTTGATCTTTTCATTTAAGGTGTGAAATAACTAAATTACCTTTAGAGTCGCCACACTAATCTTACCTATATAAATGAATTGTGTTTCATTTTCACCAATCTTTGGCTTCCATAACACACTAGAAAGAGGGGATTTGAGAGAAAACAAACTTATTACTGCAAAACGTGAATATGTTGGAAGATTAAAGTAACTTTCTTAGTTCTTTAACTTGGAAATTTTTTTCAATTGCTCTAGTTTGTGTCATATGATGTGGTATTTATTTCTCTCTCTTAATAATATATTGAGAATGTTGGTTGCCAAATTTGGATAAATACTTGCATGTGTAGAAATATATTAAGCCTAACTAGTGTAATTTTGGTTTAATTTAGTTATTTGATAACCAGTTGCCATTATAGAGTTATTATGTCACTCAATAAAGACTTAGGATTATTTTTGAGTTATTTCTATTAGCAACACAATCGCATAATAGATTTTGATCATGCAATGAGAGTGAAGTCTTTGACGCACAAGAGCGAGACAATACAAAAAGATGTCGAAGCACAACGATGGTGAAGAGCGAATAATGTGAAGACTTGCACACATTGAAGATTTTATGTGAAGTCTTAGTTTAGGACTCTAATTGTAATGTGAATTTTTTATTCAAGTGCCTAAGCTCATAGGAAATATGCACATTCACTTAGATGCATTAGGTTCATGTACAAAATGCATTAAAAACCTTCATACTTGCATTTCTGGTACATAGATCGGCATGCCGGTCCCTTACCGGTGTCCATACCGGTGAGATGCTGAGTTTTGCATACTCACTGGAACCGGCACAAACCTTACCGGTCCCATACCGATCACTGTACCGGTGAACCTATGGATTACATGGGTACTGGAACCGACACACACCAAACCGAGTTCCATATCGGTCACACACGGTGAGCCTAATAGGTAGTTCATTTACTGGAACCAGCATGACCTAAACCGATCATCATACCAATGAAAATACCGGTCAAGCCTTCACACTGCACAGTCACTGGAACTGGCAAGGACCATACCGGTCCCCATACCAGTTGCCATACCGGTGTAACAGATATATTTTTAATGGTAATATAGATGTTGAGAGTCGTTGCAAAGCCAGACCGGTATACCGATGTCTGGAGACCGGCATACCATTCTCAGACAGTAAATTTGAGGCAATCTTGCATTTTATTATAAATTGAGCCCCAATTCATTTTGCTTGGTCAGAGAACAAGACAACCTTCATACATATTCTACCAAGGCAAAAACAAGAGTGTTTCTAAACCTTCAAATTCATAAACACTCATACATCAAGCTCACACACACTACACCTTCATATACATTTGTAGTGAGCTTAGATCGCTTGGGTAACCAACTCACACAATCTTCTTTATCATTGTGAGTGCCCAAGTGTGTTTTACAATTTCTTATACAAAACACTTGCGGTTTTTAAAATCCCATTGTTTGGGTAATTATAAAGGTTTTCGAGTGAGCCTACGTAGAAAACTCATTGTAAAGGTTTGAAGTGCACCTTGCGTAAAACTCTTGGTTGTTAGTGAGCCACGGTAAAAACTCGGTTCATAGTGAAAAGCTTCAAGCATGGCTTGGGGGAGCGGACGTATGCATCGTTGGCCGAACCACTATAAATCTCGGTGTCGTTTTCTATATCCTTACACTCTTTACATATTGCAAGTTTAATTTATTACATGTTTATATATTAGAAACTGGCATATATGCTGTTTATTAAAATAGAGAAAATCGACCTTAAGCTAATTGGTAAATTAACTTAAAATCGGCAAAGAATTTTATTTCCGTATATTTTAGCCGTAACCCAATTCACTCCCTTCTTGGGTATAGAGTTTGGTTTATCGCTATTGCTTGTAGGGAATTTCAATTTCATAGTGGTGAGACTTGATTGTGTTGGAGAGTTTAAATAAAATCATGGATTTGAATTAATTTTAGTCAATTTCATTTAATTTGATTAAATGAAAAATTAGGGTTTATGCTTAATTCAAAAATAGGGCTTTCTCATGTCATGGAAATAAATTGATGTGTATTTAATGTACAAATTATTTTGGCAGTGTTTGGAAAAACACTTTCTTTTTTTTGGAAACGTTAGAAACCCCGTTGTCAAACCACCTAACTCGGCCTTAAGTAAAACATGTAAAACCTTCGGTTGTCATAGACTATTATAAAGAAATGCACCTCCTGGACTTGAACTCAGGACCTGGCAACCAATTTCTAAGCTCTTTGCCATCAAGCCACACCATTGGAAACACCTAATTATGTATTTGACAAATTAGGACCAAAATGATTAGTATGCAAAACTTTGTCACTTTTGGTAATTTTTTATTTTGGCTATATTTGGGACTTTGAAATCTGATTTTTCAGATTTAGAGTGTTTAAATAAATTAGTTTATTTTTATGATTCAATAAAAATAATTAAAATCAAAAATTTTGATTTTTTCCGTCATCCACTGCGCGTTTCGAGAAAACCGTAAAATCGCCGACTCCTGAAATTCGCGGCTATGATCTGTCCATATGTGGGCCAACCACATGCACGCGACACTCCTAAAAAAATGTTCACATTTGCTGCGCCCCATTACATTGTTGGTTGTTCACGGGCCACGGCTTATCAACACATTCCCACTGTAAAAAAAAAAAAACCACACAATTACTGAAGGAATTATATGTCGATAATCTTAAATATAAAGTCAGTAATCATTATTATCGACTATATATTGATGGAAAGTTTCCGTCTTAATATTTATCGGATTATA
The DNA here is from genome assembly GCA_019454045.1 of Zanthoxylum bungeanum. NCBI lineage: Eukaryota > Viridiplantae > Streptophyta > Magnoliopsida > Sapindales > Rutaceae > Zanthoxylum > Zanthoxylum bungeanum. The sequence goes on along the minus strand of SKCR01046104.1, from coordinate 5,034 downwards.
AATCCATTCGTAAATTACTAGAGTAATGCTGCTAGAATTCAAAATTCAAAAATTATTCAACAAAACCATATCCAATTCAAAGTATGAACCATCGCCAAACTGTCCCAAAAATTCAATGGTATGGAAAAATTTAAACGCCTACTACATACAAACATCATGGAAATTAGATACATGGATGCATCTATACATGTACGATGTGCCTGTTCAGACTGCCTGATAGATCTCCTTAACCGCATCATTTTCATATTTACACGGTTAGCACAGAGCCAATAAGCCTTTTAGATTCTGCAAAATCATTTTGTTCTTCTTGTATAACTGCAGATATATTTATATATAGATTTGTCATTGCTTTATTGAGTTAAGCCTATTCCCAAGAATATTGGTGGAAGGGCTGGAGAACAATGAATAAGTAAGCATTCAATTCACACTCAGACCAACAATTATGCCAGCAACTTTTTCTATCCTCCAGTAGAACCACTTCAAATCATTAAACCATGGAAGAAGTCATGGTCAAATCCTAAGTCATATAATCCCAATCCAAGAAGGGCACTGGAAAACAATATCTGGACCTTCTGTTTAAAGATACAACATGTTCCTGCCCATTGTACAATAAAAGAAAATTGTAAGATTAGATTTGAAGTACTATACGTTAAATTACTATTTGAGAAACAAAGAACTGATCATGAAATAAGAGTAATATTTGGTTTATACTTGAACATTCTCACCTTCACTCTGTGTACTTGCTTGTGATATGTTGTATGGTATATTTAGATCCTTCTGATTCGCTTCCTTCATAAACAGAGCTCTTTGGGATCTCAGTTCAAAGGGGCTAGGTCTTGTCTCCATTGGAAAGTGTTGAAAAGAGGAATTCAGTTCTTTCTTTTCACTCTCTTCTATACCTGTTTCTGTAGACACTTGTTCACAGTGTGAATATATTGACACAGAAACACCTGAATCTCCTTTTGATTCGATGATACTATTATCTGATTCAGATGGAGAAAAAGTGCACCCACCATTCTTTAACATGCTCTCCGAACAGTGCATTTCACCTTTTACCAGCTGCATTATAGACATTTTGTAGAGCTCACCATCATCGTCACCATCATCTCTATATTGATTTGGTGTACCACGCTTCATATCAGGTAGGGAAGGAGAGCTAGATGTATTGTCATCTATCGACGAGCTATCTCCAAAATCTTGCATTTGTAGCATCGTCTGCCCTACTGGTATATGAGATGAAGAAGTGGAATTCAATTCTGAGTCCATTTCAAATAAATCCTTCAACATTGGTAGAGGTTTTTCAGTAACTGCTTCTGGAATTGGAAGTTCAACTCCCTCGACATCAAGCTGTTTCTTCATTTTATTATGGATATCATTATTTTCCTCAGTAAACTCATATGCGGGCACTTTGTCATTACATAACCTCTCTGATGTGCTTGGTGCTCTTCCCTTATGTTTGACTGGAATAGCTAGTATTCGCTTACTTCTGTGCGTAAAACCAGCGATAGTGGGTTCATTTTTATGTAAAAGCCAGTCATCAACCTTTGAAAATTTTTCTGTCTTTTGACTTGCACATTTCTCAAGATAACTGAGGGGAGCCCTTTGACGGATTGACGTCCTCTGTGTTCTGTCCTGCTCTGGCAAAGCAACAATGTTGGTATCACAGTCTAATGTTTCTAGGCTGTATTCTGTTTCATAGTCTGCACTACTTTTCATGTTCATACCCACCAAACAGCTAGATCTTGAAATACTATGCTCTGAGTTGTATTCTGAATTGTTTTTCACAGGCAAAGTCACAGACTCAGCACGATGAGATGATGGCCTTCTTCTTCTCTGAGTGGCTTGGTCTTTTCCTTCCGAATTATAAAGATCAATTCCAGACTTTCTTCTGCTGCAAAAAGTTGGCCTCATAAATCTTGGTAATTGTGAAAAAGGAGCTGCTGAGACATCTCCGATCTTATTCTTCTTATTTTTGAGGTTAGATGGTGGCTCTTCAGCAGATGAATGGAAAACTTCTAGTTGCTCTTGAAAAGAATGGGCAGGCCTTGTCTGAGCTTCTAGTTTCTCATTAAAGTTCTCAATCTCTCCTCTAACTCGTAGGCGCTCTTCTTCAATCTTTTTCATCTTTTGTTGCAAGTTCTTCATTGAGACTTCTTTCTGGTCCCTTACTTCCTGAATATTAATAGTTAGATTTGTAATGATTGAGAAGAACTTTAAGTACTGGTTGAGGAGATTATCTGAGATGGCAATTCAACTAACCAGGTAATGCACCTAAGATTTGTATTTTTTTTTCCCATATAAAATGTCTCTAGTCGGAGTATTTACGTAGACAAATTACTAATGATGTTTCTGTATGTATTTTCTTCTGGTAACAGAATGCTTGTGTATATTAAATAGTTGGTTAGGCAACTTCTTGGTAATCATTTTATGCATGAAACTATATATTTTATATAGCAAGTGCATGAGATAAGTGGTTTCTTTAGTCACTAGAACATTCTTTGTAACCTAAAATTATTACTAATTTTGTTGTCTTGTTTTTTTTTAATGGTAAATTTTGATATCATTTTTCTGCAAATCGAAGTGATTTCACCAATTTACACAGAATCAGGTAATCAGGTTAACATGCTAATTAAAATATTTGAAGATGATATACGAATATAAAATACTTCATCTACTTACATTTGAATCCTCGTGCCCTAGGTGAATGCTCTTTACTCTGGTTGCAAAATTTAGGGAGCATATTGTCTCACACAAATCATCTTCTTTAGGACTGACATGGACAAGCATCAGTGTCCTCGAGTCCTTACCTAGAAAAAGAAAAGGCCACATATAATCTATATAATAAGATTAAGTAATACGGTCAATGAAAAGACAGTCACTAGGAATAACTTCCATAATCTTTACAAACCATGAAGAGATGACTGTGTTTTATTTTGGTTTAATGCATTTGATTAGTGGCAACATTTGATAGGTGTGAATAGCCTCTGCCTTTTGCTTGTTAAAAACGAAAGTAGGGTAAGTTTTTTTTCATTTTGCTGTATTGTTTGATGACGGAATTTGGAATCGAGTGAGGAAGAATAGAATTACCAAGGGAATCTTTAAGGACTTGCGTCAACTTGCTATTCCTGTCAAAAGTAAAGAAATTGTTTGTTAGGTTTCTGCATATGAGCTTATTGGATTTTGAAGTCTTCGACTAATTTGACAATTACTGGTTCATAGAATTGGAATCTGATGAATTTAGAGATTGTCTGTTTCTTCAGAAAGTAACTGACATCTCCAACTTCACTCAATTCACATTATCAAGTTCTAATCCCATGTTACAAACAAGGGTCGGTTTAGTTTGAGTAGTCTTTTGTTGTATTTTGCAGACAATACAAAATCAGTACTAGTGCTGCAATGAAAAAAATTTAGCGTGGTTCCTCTGTTACTTGAATGGAAGATAAGGCTTGTATAGAACTGAATTCCCAAAATGATATATGTAGCTGAGTCCATTTTGTTGGAATGGGCTTTGTTGAGTTTAGTTTCCTGTTTACCTGTATGGTATATGGCGCTTTTTTCTTTGAAGGGCATTAATGACATCTCCGAGAGCAGACAGTGACAAATTAATCGCTTTGCCTTCATCAAACCTTCTACCCCATGTTTTTGTCTTCAGTACACGCTCACTTCCCCCTAGGTCAACTAACCAAATTTTGTTTGTTTCCCGTCGTCTCTCAGGAGCATCAGAGCAGGTAATTGATATGCGAATCATGCTATTAGATGTAATGAGAAAGGGAGATAGACTTAGAATATATTAGATAATGCTGTCAATATTAAGCAGATTCTTAAATTGGCATTCAGATATCAAAGTGTTTTATGACTTATAATTATTCCCAATTGGCTTTCTTGTAGCCTAATTTTCACACTGTTTGTGGAAGTCTTATAAGGAGTAGTAGTTACCAGTGAGATCTGCTAGAAGTTGTGTTTGAATTTGTAGAAGCAGTTGATCTGAAACGGCAGCCTAATCTATACAGCCTCAAGGCCTGGTTGAAGTCACTCACTTGGATGGTCACTAGGTTGTCGATTTCAATACCTCCCTTTGGATCTGTATGAATGGAAAGCCTGCAAATAGAGGTCATAGCTATCTTTCAAAAAGCATTATTATTATTACCATGTAGCAAAACAAATTCAATAGTCCAACTCATTTCAAGATTTTCAAAATAGTGGATATATGTTAAGTTGAAATCACTGAAAAGATATTCTCCTAATGATCTTTCTTGTAAAATGTGGATGAATGTAGTTTAATTTACAGTGAACATTCAATACAGTGGGGAAAATGTAACTTTCCATGAAGTTGACAGAAAAAATGATACAAGAATAAAAGTCTTAAGCGTTGACCTTTATAATGCCGTTGGGGAATGAAACTTCTCATGAAGTTGACAAGAACTTGTTAACGAAAACAACTAGCATCATGCAAAATAAAAATGCAGACTTACCAGGATGGCAAAGGATCAGTTGCTTTTGTTGGCTGAGTAACAAGCAGGTCTTTCAAATTTCCCAAGTATATTTCAAGCATACTGAAACTGATACGGAATGCATGATTGCTCTCCACTGCTTGCTTAAATAGTGCTTCAATTGCTCGGGGCACTATGCCAGGAGAATCTGGAGTACCTTCCTATAAAATATAAGTGAATAAAAGGTAGATTAAGAAAAGTTACATTGATTCTCTTGATTTTGGTAGAGATATTAATTCACTTATTTTTTGAATTACTGTAAGTGTTAGAAATAGTCTGACCGGTTAGTTCTTATTTGCAATACAAGTGATGACTCATTTGGATTAACTCTTAATTGAATATAAATTAGTCGAGTGTTGCATGTTACTTGTTGCAGTTCCCATGTTATATGGTCCTTACCATTGTGAAAGTCTTTCCTGTGCCTGTCTGCCCATATGCAAAAATGCATGCATTGTAGCCATCCAGGACAGATTTGATGACTGGTTCAACTTCTGAAAAGACTTCATCTGGAAACGTTCAACTGTCAAAAGCATTTCATGCCTTA